>CAXHUQ010001334.1:7500-42500 GCA_964020085.1 Micromussa lordhowensis
AGTCCTGAGGCTTTGGAACTTCTTCAACAAATATCCGGGACACTGATTTATATCCCGTGTGGGCGTCAGTACCTGATCCATAACCCTCACAATCGCCAACCCAGAATCCCACGCGCACCATCCCTTTGGGGATTTTATTACAGTGTCCCTCAATATGGCGGACACGGTGTAGGTCTTGAGTGTTTCCTTGCCACATGTACACAATACCGTCAATAGGTAGTGGAGCTGCACACTCAGCACCGTTGAAAGTGAAATACCAGCGTTTGCAGCAGGCAGTGCACTTGTAGATTCTTAGAGCACCAGTCCAGTAAACATGCAGGCTTGTATCAGAAAAGTTTTTGGTAAACATACAGTCCTATGGAAAAAAAAAATTATTAGTAGGTTTTCTTGGTGAAGGTTTAAAATAGGAATTTTTAAATTGAAATTCTCAAAACCGGCATTGGAAGAGGTTTTTAAATGACGTCATTCAGACTGCAGTATTCATTGTCTGTTATTTATCTATACACTATATAGTGCAGTAAAAAGTGGAAAGAAAGAAAACTAAACCATGACCATATATTATATACAAATCATGTACCTTGATGAGACCGTAGTCTGTTCCATCATCATTCTGCCATGCGCACTCCTTCCAGTTTTTATAATGCGTCTGGCCAGGCGTCCCAGGAATTCCACTCTTCCCAGTCTCCCCACGCTCTCCTTTTGGTCCGCTCGGGCCCTGAACACCAGTTTCTCCCTTTGTTCCTTGCAGTCCTGGAGGTCCTATTGGTCCAGTCATTCCTGGGGATCCTTGATTTCCGTCACGACCATCACGTCCATCCCGCCCGGTTATCCCCGGGGAACCAGGCTTGCCATGTGTACCGGGTTGACATGCGCAGCAAAAGGAAGATGGCTTTGAATAGAACGATATTGCGTACGAAGTTAGTTCACCGTATCAAACATCGTTTTAAGTGAGGCCATATCACGCATAGAAGATCTGCTCCCCCTTATAGAGGATCCTAAACGGTTTCTTTTCTTTGCTTTGAAGTTCATTAGAAATGTTGCACTTCTTTGCATCGGGAGAGCTAACCGAATTTTAAGTAATTTTTATAACAATTTGCTACAGAAATGGCGTATGGAACTAAAAGACAGTTATTAGCAAGTCTATAAAAGGTTTGTGTTTACTACTTGACTTTACCGCGAGTTTGTCGCTTGTTTGCTTGCTGTTGCTGTTTCCCGTTACAACACAGAGTGTGGCCAGCAAAATTAGCAGTAAACTTGACATGGTAGTGCACTGTGTAATTAGAACATTTGATTTCATTAGTTACGATGTTGATAAGAATAATTCTGCGTGCGATGAGAAGCACTTGGAGTCTCACAGCGCGCCGAACTGACTGAGCTTAGCTTACAAGATCAAGATGCATTTGTGACTTCTTGTAAAACAAAATTTAAGCCGTTTTAATAATATCGATACTGTTAATACGTTGACAATGTTTCGAAATGTTCCCTCACGTTTATAGGTTGCAGGCAAAGACTTGTGCCTAGAAAATAGTTTATGCGTCACAACGAACTTATCCTAGTTCTTCTGATTCATTTGTAATTTGATTTGGATGGTGCAACCGTCCCGCATGCAGCAAGCTTACGGTTAGGTGCACGACACGAATTGTTTGGCGTACTTGAGAGCTTTCTGTTCGATTTACAAGAAATAAGACGTATCGTGCCGGTCGGCAGAAGATCGTACCGTCTCTGAAGAGCATGTGTTTATACATGTAGGCAAATTATTGCTTTTCCAGCACTTCGCGTGACTGTACGCACGAACATTCTTTGTTTACTAACTTTCAAGCACTTTGCCTGTTTTGCGTCACAGAAGAAGATTAGCAGATGTAAGACAAAAATACAATAAACAAACTAAAGCGGCCATTTTGATCTTCATTTTTGTGTTTGCATTATCATAACATAACTAACATAAACTCTATTCCACCGACGTTAAGTCATGACTAATCATGCCTTCCTAATTCAGCTGAACATTTAGATAGAAAAATATTAGTGTTACTACGGTAGGCAAAATGTCCGCAGGTAATTAGTTCTTTAGATACAACGCTCACCTTGATGAAGATATCCCAAGTAGGGTTCACCAGGTTTCTAGTTGAGAAGTTGAAGCCGAGGTCAAAGAGAAAAGAAAGACTATAACCAAACGAGAAATCGAAAATTAATCAAGCCAACGGCACTGAACTTACAAGCCGAGAGCTTTCTCTGTTAAGGGAATGATCACTCGTCTGCAGTCGTACGTACGTGAACTCAAATGGCGATTGCTCTTTGTTCTTGTAAAGTTCCTGTCAGAACATGACTGACAACTAAAACCTCGGATTTCGTTAACACTTTAATTCTCCCATATGATTGGTAGCTTTTCATTCCTTACATTACTCTATGATATAACTTGGCAAGTTTGAATCACGCCATTACCTAATACAAAGGGCTACGTGAAGAAATGCTGTCGTTGATTGTAGGTTTAGCACATACTATATTTAACAATTATTCCATGTTGGCTATAACCACTCCCATATCCAACAAGCGCGAATGGAATAATTGTTTTATTAAATCCTCAACCTTCGGTATTGCTAACTTTTATTCAAGTCTAAGAAATGTGACTTCCGAGCGCCAAAACGTAAAAAAAATTATGCAGAGCGACATTTGCCGCATTCATTTCCATATAAGGTCAAACGCAGGTATAATGGCTGGTAACCGAGATCTAGTGAACCAATATCAGAAAGCTAGAATTGCATTATCCGAGATTGAGAATTTAATAATAATAAGTGACTGGATGATATGTCTGTAAAAGATCTGACTGACGCTATAGCTAAGTCCGATCCAAAATGTTCCTGCGTCATTCTTTTTCATTAGTCGTGATTCTGTTGACAGCTTTTGCAAGCGAAATCGAACTTTTAAGCACCTTGGTTGATTGTCAGACTAGGTGACTTACTGTTAAAAGGGGGTTGTGGGGAGGTAGCGAAGCTGCGATTTATTTTAAGTATGTTAATTCCTCAATTTGTTTCCTGCGCTGTTTACTGTTTCTCATTTTTATTTGGCTTTGTTTAGTTTTGCCAGTCACCACTCAGCTCTTGTACCAAATTATATATTTTTAAACCAGCCGTTCATTTGCTTCTTTCGATATCAAGTCTAAAAACTAATTTATTGCTGACTGGACATATCTGCAATGGGGACAGATACAGTATTTGGGAAAGATTTATTTTTAACTGTCTTATTGACGGGTGCATAACTGTCTTATTGTACTCAGATCAAACGTTAAAATCCCCCATGTTCACTGATATGAGGACTTCTCAGTGCAATGGTAAAACAAGAGCTTTTAACTGTAACAGTGTACTGTAATCTTTTACTTTCTTACCTGCAGTTATAAAAAGCAAGTACTATATTTTTGCATTTAAAATAAAATGGGGTTTCCTTGTGTGACGTTCGGGATATTCCCGTGTACAGGTGCAAAATCTGCTGCAGAATCTCAGACTGTACTGTACTGCTTAGACCAAGAAACCAGCCAAGTAACGATTGCTTTCGTTTTTGTTGCGTTTCGTTGAGTTTGTTTTTCCAAATATGAGACCTTAGAACAGATTAGCTCTTTTTTTATTCACTTTCCTTGCTTTTTGGGCCATGCCAGGAGCCCATCACTAGGAGCTTGCAACTCCAATACTAAGCCTATGTCACGGCATTTTTACAGACCGGTCTATTTTTAGACTTCTTTTCCCACAAAATAGGTCAGTTCCGTTCTACACGAGCGCGCATCGGTAAGGGAAACAATGGCGGCTTTTCCTTTTAATCTTCCAGTGAAAATGCCGACGTCAATTAAAGAATCAAGTCCGCGCTTATGATTTGTCACTGTTGTCCCTGCGAGAGTCTGAATTCGCGGTAAATTCAAGCTAAAAATAGACAGGTCTGTGAAAACACCGTGACAGGAAATGGGGTAGTTGCTGGCTCCTCAGTTCTTGTAGTCTTCTTGGTATCTTTCTGAAGGCTCTTCTTACTTTTCTTCCGTTTTGGGTTTTGTACATTAATTATTCCTTTCTTGTCATTAATCTTGTAAACGGTTTGATATTAGTTTGAAGGCACTTGAAGGTTTTCCTTCATTTTGGAAATTTTGGCATATAAGTTGAACGATATTACAAGGCGGCGCGAAGAAATGAATTTTATTTTTTCGATCGCGTGGTAAAAATATTTTATGAAGGAGCGCACGAGTGAAAAACATATGTTTTGACACTTAGAAAATAAATTCATATTCTCAGGTGACCGTGTAATTTTTTTATTATATAGACAAATTGACTTTTTGCTCAAGCAACGGTAAAAGGAGGTCAAATGACGTCATCAATATGCTCATAAATGAGAATATTGAAAATCGCAACTGAGGTCCCGGATTTACTTTCGTATGAATTTTACTAGAAGTGTATTGCTCAGTAAATCACTAGTGTTTATGTAATAAAACTACACAGATTCATTCAAATTCCCTGCCTTTGTTCATGAATAACATTGATACACGACATATTATAACATAAGCTAAGCACATGAAGACATGATTGATCATCGCAGTTATACACACAACTTAAGCAGTTGTGAAATCAAAGCCTCAAAAAAGTTCAGGCCTGAACGGGATTCGAGCCCGAACTTTAATTTCACAACTGCTTAAGTTGTGTGTATTACTGCGATGATCAATCATGTCTTCATATCTTTCTCCGCAGTTCAAATATATGATATTTCATATCTTCACTTGCATTCTTCACCATCTACGGGTATGTTACAAACTCACAATGTAACCGAGATGGCTTGATAGCACCGTTAACGCAGAGGTCATGGGTTCGAATCCCGCTCAGGCCTGAATTTTTTTTCCTGTACTAAAACAATAATGAAAAACAAATAGAACGTCTCTTTAAAACATCTCTTTCAAAAAGAAAGAGAGGGGAAATCAAACGTTTTCCCAACTACTAGAGGATTTAAACAACCAATTACCTTAAATGGTAATATTTAACCAGAGTTTAATTCAGTGCAAACTGTAAAAGTTGGTTAGCTAAGGATGGCCACTATGCTCGATAAAAATATTTCCGTGACGTTACACTTGGAATATGCGTCGCATTTTGGAATATGAAACTCAGGGTGTGTTCAAACTTGATGCCCGAGCACGGTGCCCGAGCACTTGGAGTACCCAGTGTCTGAACGCATTACCAAAACACTATTTTGTACTGGTGCCCAGGCTCAAGCACTCGGGCACCAAGTGTGAACCCAGCAAGTATCATAACACGTAACTATCAGGAAGGGAATGCATCAAATTGAACGACACTCTCTCCTCGTTCGCCCTTTTCCCCAGATATTCCAGGCGATCCCCCTTGGCCTCGTCTAATCCATTTACACCGGGAGGTCCCTGGAGTACGCATTCTCCCCTTTTGCACTCACAGGCAGGTGCCTCAAAAATATTCTAGATCAGCAGGTTTACTCTCTAGTTCTAGTGGCACTGGTGTGGCAAGCTCATCCTTGGTACCCCTTACTCCTAGAGATGTGTGTTGCCCCTCCAATTCTCCTTTCTCAGTATTCGGGCCTGGTAACTAGCCTGGGCGAAGTACACCCCGTCTCCAACCTGCAGTTAGGTGGGTGGGTACTATCAAACAATCCTTGCCTGACAAGGGAATTTCAGAAGAGGCTCAAAACCTCTTGGTTGCAGCCTGGAGGAAAGGCACCTTATCAGCCTAGGATTCACCAGCTTGGGGAAAGTCGGATAGCTGGTGCCGTGAATGGGAAATTTATTCAGTTCATTTCCCAATAGAGGTCATTTTAGAATTTCTTACCTACGAATATACTGCAGGGAAAGATTACAGAACACTGAATGTTTATCGTTCTGCCATATTAAGCAACATCGATTCAGTGCGAAGGTGCCTTTAATCTTAGACCTCCTTTGCCCAGATACTCAACTACCTGGGAAGTTGATCCGGTTTTGTCCTTTGTTTGGAAGTTGGGGCTCAACGAATCAATCTCGCTCAAAACCTTTCTCTGAAGTTGGGTTTTCTGTTAGCAGTCAACTCTATGGATAGAGTCTCGGTAGTAGTGTCTCATGATCTTAGGTTTAGGCGTTTCTCTCCAGAGGGCGTTTCTTTTCAGTTGCCCTTTTTGACTAAGAAGACCACGGCTGGGCAGAATTTGAAGACCTTGTTTCATGCCAGTTTCCCTAATAATCCCGACCTTTGTGTCGTGCAATGTTTGAAAGAGTATGAGAATCGCAAATTGCCATTCCGTGTAGTGGATCCATCCAGGCCAAACATATTATTATTATCTCATATAAGACCTATCACTTCCGAGACACCTGGTACATGGGTTAAAGAGGTTTTGGCGAGCGTAGGTGTCGATAACAATATTTTCAAAGCCCATTCAGTACGGAAGGCATCAGCTACAGCTACTCACAACAAGGGTGTTCCCTTAGAAGATAACCTTCATTTTGACTGACTGGTCGAAAGACAGTATGTTTAGACGATTTTATTATAAGCCAACTCACAATCCTGGTCCCGCTCGTTTCCTGGTTAGCACCCCTTTTGAAAAAGACACAGGCCCACTTTAAAGTCACATTATTATGAGACGACATGTCAGTGCCGCTTGCGGCCTAGAGCATAAGATGGATTAATTAGCTCTTATTAACCGAGCAGGAGGTCTGTATGGAAGAATCTTGACCGAGGTCGTGAGTACAGACCGAACGCAGTGAGGTCTGTACACAACGACCGAAGTCAAGATTCTCCCATACAGACCGATTAAACTCGGTTAATAAGATGTTTATTATATGGCGCAAACAAGAACAACTTAATTCGTTCAATGTAACTGGTTTGCACTAACTGACATTTTGCTTGCAAATGGCGATGAGCTGAATTTAATCTGCCAAAGTTTGCTCTTTCAATTCTCTTTACTTTTTTTTCTCATCAGGCTTTTTGGCACTGCCATAAATAAAAATTGTTACATGAAAATAGTCAATGATTTCGAATTTCAGTTTGCAACTTTTTCACCGCAAACATCACCAGTCTAGATGCCGGTCTAGATGGGAAAATCTAGACCGCTTCCAATATCGATTTCAGCCAATCAAATTCGTGAATTTGGTAGTTCCCAGTCCTTGTGAGACAGAGCCATATAATAAATGAGGATAAAGGAGGCGAACATAACAAATGCCCTCCTACTTCACTCGTCTGTTGTTAGTTGGGCACGTGTCAATCTCTTCCTTGTCAACCCTTTTGTATTACTTCTTTTTCTATCTTGGGGACTTGTGTATTTTTTAATTTTTCAAAACTGGTCCGGTTATGCTTTAAAAACGCTGCAATTTTATTGTTTCAGAGCGAAATAAAGTTGGTTACATATTGTTATGTTCGCCTCATTTATCCTCGTATAATCCGTCTTATACTGCAGGCCGCAAGCGGCACTGGCGTAATCTGTGATTCTTTGCAATTAAAAGTGAGTGGAATTTAAATTGTAATCATTGACTTGAAAAAGTTAATGCAATTTCCACCCAAATACTTCAGTAACACTTTAATACAGATATATAACGATTCATTACGACGACTCTTCCGTCATGTCTTCCCGGTGTCTTGTGGCCTAATGGCCTTAATATAGGTTGTTACCTTTTACATCCCCAGCTGATATTCGTGACTGAGCTGACGACGTCGAAGCAAATTCTTGAATGCAAGGTAAAGCACACGTTTGATTCAACGAGTATTCATCAATTCTTCCATTGTTATGTACACAAAATAAACGTGCTACCTTACCGCAATATGCTACCTAGACTACATCTGGTACAAAAGTTTGCCGTTGGAACCGTTTAAACTAAACTAAAAACAATACCTATGAATGTTGAAAATCAGAAACGAAACGGTACTGTTTTAAGATCAGGGGTGAACTATTTACGTAGTGGAGGTGATGTCCAATCAGAGTAAAGTTTGTAATTGTTAATGTAAATACGGCGGCAAAACGTCTGACAAAATACGGTACATCGCAACGAAATGTGGCACTTGCAACATTTGGTGCAGATTTTATGCAAATTAGGTTTAATCCATGCCTTAACATGCTTGATTTGCTGTGAGCTTTTTGGTTTTAAGATAAAAACTAGCGAAAAATGTTTTCGACGTTTCAATCTCGCTCAGATCATTTTCAAGTATAAAAAAATAGTAAAACTTTGCATTTAAGAGGTAAAATCACACGTAAAAGTTTTACTTCTTTTTTTATACTTGAAAATGATCTCAGCGAGATCGAAACGTCGAAACATTTTTTCGCTAGTTTTTATCTTAAAATGTGTTTCGAAAAGCTACTTAAACTAAACTACTTCATGGATATTATGCTTTAAAAAAAAAATTTCGGTTTTCCCGTGAGGAATTTGTTATTGCTATGACAGTTGTGGGCCACCGCAAAACCACCTCTCTACCACGGCCACTTTTTTGCGTCCCAGCGCAAAGTCCATACATTCACTCTTATCTTAACCTCTCTCCATAACAGCAAGGGGCACTAACGCGGGTCTCAACTGCCAAAATAGTCTCTCAACAACGCCCAGTTTATCAACAACTGACGAACGGTGTATACAAAAGCTTTTTTGTATTAGAAAAGTCACGGTTTGATCCATACGACGCGTTGTTGGTCTCTGTTTCTGTTTGGTTTCTGTTTAATTGATTGTGTTACGTATTTACATACTATACTAAACATTTTTTAAAGACAAAAATGGTGAACCCCATGAAAAAAGGGGTGTCATGTTGCACCCCTACCACCCTATAACGGCCACCTCTCTACAAGATGGCCGTTGTGAAGAAGGTTCGTATGTAATTTTAATTTAGCCTTTATTCAATCAATAATAATTCAAAAATGCCCCTGGCCCAACCCTCCCCTCCGCCAACAAAAAAGGGAGGAGCTGTTTACAATGGATGAAAAGTGGAGGCTCAAGAGGGTCTCTGAACGGGTTGTGCATTAAGAGTTTTTCACAACAGTTGAAGAGTGCATATTTTTAAGAATTCATTCAGTTCAGGTTAATTTCCGAAAATTTAACGTAACTGTTCCGTTTGAAATTAAAATATAGCTTATCTAACTACCTGTAGTTCGTCTTTGGGATTGGCCTTTATTCGTGCTCTGGGGGGCAACGTGATTCCTCTGAAAAAATATTGGGAATCGTGAACGTTTTCTGAAACTTTCCCTCAGTGATCATAGCCTGCATAGCAGACGTTTCCTTTCCTTTTCCAAAAAAGCACGCGAAGGGACGAAACTGCGAGCAAGCGCAGAACCCAAGGAGCAGGGGGAGGCAGTGAGGTGCTTCTGAATCCTTTTCTCCCCACCCCCTTCCCACTTCTCCCCATTTTTTACTCACCCCAGGCGCGCTCCGTGCTACGTAGGCTAGAGTGATCACTCCGACATAAAGGGATCATTTCCCGACAAAGGTGCAATATCAGCCAAAGAATACTTATTCTTTGTAGTTTAGGAGTTTCTTAAAATCGCCAAGGAGAGTTTAGATCATGTGAGCACTGAAGCTTCACTTCATCCGAGAAATAGAATCTCATTCCACACTTGGCTAATCAATGCGAGGAAAGGGGTCAAACAGGCATGTGAATGTGAATATTACGAGTTTAAAAAAGACAAATAAGGCAAGAAACATGAGAGAGAAATACGAATCTTCTAACGGGTAAGTCGTACAGAGCTCAGTGAGAGTTTCAGGTTTGAACGATAATCTATCTAGATGTGTCTAATTCCATGTAATTCAATCTTGAAGTTCAGGGAGTTGCTAGATTTTTCTTTGTAAAAAAACAGAAACTGTTCAAGTGCTCGTGCATTCCTTGAGAATTCGTTTTTACAGAATTAATTAACTTCTAAAAAAGGCAAAGATAAATAAATGCAATCGGCTGAAATGAAGAGAAACGTCGTAAGTTGAGAGATTAAATAAACTGCGCCACAATTTCTTGCCAGAATTTCTTTTTGACAACTTTGTGAAATTGGACCCTGTGGTTATTAACCAGCCGAATCAAACCTTACTGAACAATTGCTTTTAACGGTCATTTTTTTATTTCTACTTCAAGCTAGAATCTGCAGCACCTTCAATACATGTATATTTAAACAGGAGAAGTTTCGTTTGCTTCTACATACATACATACATACATACATCACCTTTATTTCACCTCGGATTTACAAGAGTAGCTGTATAGCTAATTTCTCCGAGAAAGAAAAAGAGGAAAAAAAAAAAAATAAATAAAATAAAATCGTATATTATATACAGTACATTAAACTACTATTTACATAAGTAACAATTGCATTGATGTTCGAAAGAAATTTGGCATATTTTAGCTCTGAACTCATTCAAGGACGTTAATGACCTCAGGTCGTCTGTTAGTTTGTTCCACATATTTGCAGAAGTGTATTTGAAGGAGTGAAGACCATAAGTGGTTGTATTAACGTATGGGATGACAAGTTTGCTTGATCCTCGTAGGTTGCGTTCAGCATATCTCATTTGAAAAAGACCACGTACGTATTTCGGCATCGTTTCAAAGCGAATTGCCTTAAAAACTGTTTTCATCATCATGTTTTCATCATGTCTTGGCACATATAGTCCTGTTTTTCTTTTCATTGTCATGCAATCCAAACGTACAACATTTTTATCGCCATAAATTAAAAATAAGGCGATTGGGTTATGCATGCATGTAGGTCTTTTAAACGACGCTACAGTATCTACAGACCAACGTACAGATCTCCATACATGCATTCGAAACTGAATTTTAAGTTATTTTGTTCTAATTCACAAAGATATTGGCTCGTCAGGAGAATAACTCGTTTAATTGCGCATGTTTGTTGAATAAGTCATTTTCTAACTCTATGAATTTAGCTGTAACTCGTGGCATCTTATTCCCTTATTTAACTGTGAATAAGCACGTCTGCACGAACTGACTAACATTTGAAGATTTTCAATGTTTGTTTTTATGATCCTGTCAAAGACTTCTCAATCTTGTAAATATAACTTTAAAAGTAGCTTCATTTTTATCCAATGCTGAGTATATCCATCGCGTGCAGAAGATAGCGCATGTTCGTCGTCTTCTCTTCTCATGCAACTTCATTCGATAACGTTAACTGGGGTTTGTTTTTTCTTGCTTAGATCTCTACTCTGAATGTGTAAGTTGTGTCGCTTGGTCTGTGTGTTCAATTTGTTTGCCGCCGCATAAGGAAACAATTGTGATCGTTTATCATATGTTGTTACCGCCTTTCTTAAATTTGTTAAAGAAAAAAAGCTTCGGACATTGAAAAATTCTATACACGCTCGGAGACAAGAGGGTGGCTGAGGGTTCATGCGTACCACTTGATAAGGCCACAAATTTGTGTATGACGCTTGAAAACACGAAACCTCTGGAAATGTTGGGGATGTGGGATATAACTGACTGCTGGAGTCTCACTATAATATAGGGATAGAGAAAGATAATACTCTTTACATTGATAGCGGCGTTCCAGGCAAGACGACACCAAGTAATGAAGCTAAATTGTAAATAGCGATCACGTGGGGATAATACATGTATGTATCCATTACGACAGCCAAAGCTTCCTCATCACACGAAACGTACCTTCCTAGTCTGATTTATGAGAAAAAAAGGAAAATTGGGTATTTTTCAATTATTTATTTGCATTTTTCATTACATCAGTGTCGGCTACAGTTTACTAAAATCGGCTTTTAAATCAACAATCGTTATTTTCTTTTAACTTGCATTGTTGCGAAGCATCGAGATATTGGCCATGGCATTTAAGGCTGCGGAGGAGGTACTTCTTCCACATAGATCCGGGACACTGAGTTCCAACCAGTGTGCCCATCAGCAGCTGCGTAACTACCACAGTTACCGATCCAGAATCCCACGCGCACGATCCCTCTTCGGATTTTCATACACACGCCTTCGATGTGTCGTACTCGGAGCAAATTCTTTTTGGCGCCAGTTCCGTGTACCATGTAAACAACACCATCAATCGCAGCAGGAAAAGAGCATTCTCTCTTGTCAAAGGTAAAATACCATCGCTTGCAGCAACCATGGCAGTTGTAGATGCGAAGAACACCATTCCAGAAGACGCGCAGGCCAGTTTCGTCGGACGTTTTGTTGAAGACACATTCCTAAAGAAATTTAAAACCTTCAAACCGAACTATTTCCGAGCGAAAACGATCGAAACTGACTGCCTGAATATTAATTAAGCAATTTGAATTAACACGTGATTGAGGTAAACGGCAACATCGACAAAAAAGACAACCCACCCAATCAAATGCTTTAGTTGATCTCTTCTGCATATCTTATCATTCACGTTCATCACCTGGTCGAAATCAATGCTTCTTGGTAAACTAGAGAACTATTTACCTTGATCAAGCCAACATCCTTTCCGTCGCTCAGGCCGCTAAAAACGCATTGTTTCCAGTTACGTCCAAATGCTCCTGGAGGTCCTGGGGGCCCCACATTTCCTTGGTTGCCTGTGTCCCCTTTGTCGCCTTTCGGCCCCTGTGATCCGGGAGATCCCGGATCTCCCGCTTCACCTTTATATCCCTGGGGGCCTGGAGGGCCCTGGATTCCAGGAATTCCTTGGTCGCCTTTGTCTCCCTTCGGACCCATGCATCCTTGCGGGCCAGGAAATCCCGGAATACCCGGGGGACCAGACATACCCGGCATTCCTGGCATTCCTGGTGGGCAATAGCAGCAGCTTTGACCGCAATGTCCATATAGTGGCGTCGACTGGGTGCACTACGTAAAGAGATCAAAAATACCTCATCAGGATGTTGAATTATAGAAAGGAAAAGAAGAAGTGATTTAAGGTTATTGCTTAGTATTGCATTGCGCATCCCTACTGCGCACGATTTTCGCGTCATTAGCGCGCGCACATGAGCGCCAGCACGTACACAGCGTAAGAGATTTCCCTCAAGCTAAACTCGATAGATAAATGCTCGTTTTCTCTCAAACGAGCATGGTGACCTCTATTTTTTATTACATGAATTTGGTGTAACAATTATCCTCTTTAAGGTAAAAAGTTAAGAAAAAAGTTGTTCGGAAGGAAAAAAAAAGATATAGCTAAAAGAGTGAACAAATCGGTTACTCGAGGATGCAAATTATAACCTCGAAAACGACGACTGGAGGAGCGTTTTGAGTCAATGTAACTTAGAATTGTGTGATTTTTCCATAAACTATATATTACATTGTTCCAAGTGCCCGAGACGTTCTTCTTTTCAAGAGTTTTTCAAGTTTTGCGTTAATAACCTTTGCTTCCAGCTACTACAAAATGTAACGAGAACTGATGAAATAACGCGCGTGATTAGGCATAAACGGGGCGAGATTGGCCCATCATATCTCTTAAGCGAGCACGGTGACAACCCTTTTTATTTCAGTTTTCTAGTATCATTACTATACTTAATAAATGGAAAAAGTTTGAAACAAATCTTGTGTTGTGCTCTATTTTGGGGGAATGACCTTAAAATAATAGCTAAGATATCAAAGGGAAAATTTCAACAGATTTAGATCACGTTTACGGCGTTTAAATTGGTTGTTATATAATAAAAGCAGCGTACAAGAATCAGCTTTTATGAAAAATGAACTCACGTTGGTCGAAGCCCAGCACAAGGTGACCAGCGGCAAAATCAGCAAACCCATCATGATGTTGGGCGAAATGTTGATACGAGATGCAGCCATCTTTCAATATTCTATGAGGAAAGATATAGAGAGGATAGAAGTAATGTAAAAGCTCATACTAGACGGTTCCTGTGAAAAACCACGTCACCATTAAAATGATTGCTGAAAAGGCTTTTTTCTCTTACATATCTTAAGTATAAAACTGATGATATGCCTTGGTAAATAATACAAAACTTTACAGCTATTTATTTGAAAGCTACGCAATCAGGTGGAAAGTTAAAAACAATATATCTACGAGCTTGGCCTGAGCTTGGTGCTTGTCTACTAGATTCGTCAGTAGAAAATGTTGAAAGGACCTCTTATTTTTACGTTTTTGAAGATGGAATTTTGCAAAAGGAAATACAATTAGGTATTGAAGTTCAAGATCGTTGCTTGTAATTGTAAGCCTTGTGAATCCCAACTGCTCTCGAGGTGGGGAGATAATGGCCCTTTCCGTTTTTTCCATATAAACTAAAGATTTTTTTCGCGAATCGTTGTGGTATCTAGATTACTTATCGTTCACTTAACTCAGCGTTTGTGTCGAGAGAGTGAATAGAGGAAGATAAAGTGTGGGAAACAAGATAAGATACGTTAGATTTAGCATGCAAAAATACACAAGAGGTTTTCAGAACTTACTTGTCGCGGTTCAAACATGAATGAACTTCTTGTTGAATAGCGCTTAATTTTATGTTTAGTAGAACTGTTTAATGGTACACATCAATTAATTAATTGGTTTCTCACGTCTTGTTTACTGACTCACTTACGTTTATTTAGAGGAGAATTGCATCTGAGTAGGATTTTGATTAAATAAATACAAAACCACGTAGACGCAATGTCCTACAGGTAGTAGACTCAGTGTTAGATTATTTTTTATTCCCTCAGACTAAGATTGTTTTGGTCAGATTCACGTTCTTATTTCTAAACTGATTAATACAAACCATCAACATTTGCCGCAAGAGTCTGAGACGAGAGATGTTAATTAAGCAATAAATTGAACGCCAGAAGCCGCACTTTTGACAACGTTGAGAACACGGCGCCTGTTTATATATACTCATAAATTAAATTTGTGAAATTGCTTTTAGCGGCAACATTAAAAACTTCATGGCTTATTTGCATTTCGTCTAATTTGTCTAATCAAAGGAAAATTTGAGTTTGCTTTGTCAACCTTTTTTTGTCGTTGTTAGAATCGCAATTTTCACTTTCAAAGTCCTTAAACATCAATTATTTATCAGTTTTTAATTACTATGAATTTGGTCAGAATTGATTTATTTTAAAAGTCGTACATAGTTGACAAAGGCCATTTAACAACTCCACGAGCGAGAAGTTGGATAATGGAGTCAGCTGCAAGTTGTCACAACGACTTTTTTAAATTTGAAATTGCATATCAACATGTCTGCGCTAGCTATAACTAAATAATTATTAAATAATTTAATACCAAATACTCGGAACGTGTCCTTTAGTTAATACTTTGTAAATGCTTTGTTTTTCAAGATTTCATCGTTATTATATTTCTAGAATGGTTTATTTAGAAGTGAATCTTTTCAGTGGGATAAAATTTTTGTGTTGTCGCAAACACCTTGAACGTCTTTTTTCCTGAGAGTTTTGCACAAATAAACTTTGCTTATTAACTCACACGTCGGTTATAACTGGAGGAACAAACTGCCATAATTTTATGTTTGGTATCACTTTGAGAAGATAGCAGCTGTGTCTATAAGCGTCGATAGGTAAACGGCGTTAAACTTTTTAAAAATATAACTATAATTGATGTGTCTTGAAAACAGGGATGTGTTTATCTAGACATTTACCTTTGTTTGTGTTTCAGTGTTCGACCTTGTTAATTATTTCAGTTTGGTCTTTTCGTACTAGTGGCTTTATATAATCATGATGTTTGCGTTATAGTAAATTTACATTTACGTTAGTCAGATCACCGTAAATAGATTAAAAGGTGTCAATTGTTTGTTTTTAAATCATTGGATATATGCACACATCTCTTACAAATAGAACTTCTCAAACTCATCAAGTTCAAACAAAGTCAGAAATCATGACCGTGACGTACGGTGTTTCGATATCTGAACTGGTATAGATTTTATTGCTTCGTTTCAGTTTTCTACCCAGTTTTAGTTTCGATTGAGAAGATACATCAAACACTCAAGACATTGTTTGACAACGTCACGTTTCCAAACTCCTCAAAGCACGTCAAAAGTACTCCGCGCGTCGTATTTTCAACTATCTTCTACGGGTGTTTGGAAATGTGATCAAACACGGTCTTTCATGTTTGATTCCATAAACTGCCTCCTATAAGCCCTTGGCTTTAACAACTTCGTAAGTTCTTTAAGATGGGCTTATAAAGGGTGGAGGTTATATCCGAGTGAGCTTATAACCGGAATAAAAAATGCCTTTCGAAACGAGCCAATAGCTGCACATAGGGTTTATCAAAATAGCTCTTTCATTTACTGGTAATTAAGCTTGAAAACATCATAATAAAACGAATTAAAAGCAAGTAAAGAGAGTGGGAGTTGTTATATCCGAGGGGAGGTTTATAACCGGATATATTTTTTGGTTTACAGGTAGATGGGCGCATGACTGGGGGGCTTATAAGGAAAGAAATTTCGAAAACTAAAAGTGGGGCCGAGGAGGGGAGGTTTATCCCCTTAATGGCCGACGAATAATAAATAGAGGTTTTGACTGTGGTTGCGGTACTTTGTAATGGTTCGAGTAATTTTTGCTGAAAAAGATGATCTTAGTTTATGCTTACGAGACATCGTAACAGTGTGTGTCTCGAAGCATGCACAATCCATTTGGCAGAGTTTGTGTAAGCAATAAATTCATGTACAGTTGAAGTTCATTAAAGGAAACCGTTCGATAGCGTTGCTGGACTTTAATATCTTTCACTGACAAAGAAGTTTCAAATCTGTCCACGAAACGTGTTTACTGCTGAGGTTTTGGAACCTCTTCAATGAAGATCCGGGACATGGTCGCCCAGCCTGTGTATGCGTCAGCATTCTTGTGGCCAGTGTTACAACTTCCAACCCAGAATCCCACTTGCACCTTTCCCTTGTGGATGTTGTTACAGTGACCTTCGATATGGCGGTGACGGTGAAGATTGTGGTTCTTGCTGGTTTGCATGTAGAACGCACCGTCAATGGAGCCAGGAGAGCTGCACTCGGCGCCATTGAAGGTGAAATACCAACGACTACAGCAGACGTCGCATTCATGAATCCTGAGATTACCAGCAAAATATACATGGAGGGCAGTGTCTGTGAAGTTCTTCATAAATTCGCAGTTCTATGAAGGCAATTGTCATAACTTAATGCAGTTACTAACTACAACAAAGAGTGCGGAAATGCAATTAACTTCACTGATAAAATTTTGAATAGCTAAGCGTTGTGCACAACCCTATCTAATACGGAACAAACATTAGAGACATCAGTGAGCGATATGTCAACGGATCACAACGAAGTATTTTTCTTAGTTATATATTAAAACATGTAACACAGAGAAAACAGCAGATATAGGAAACAAAAGCCTAAGGAAAGACTACTGACTAGAGACGCCAGTGACCAGTGAAGAGAAAAGGGTGATGGCCGGGGAGAGGAGGAACACACGATATGGACAACTTGTTAACATCGTAATTACGAATTAGCAGATGTTTCTAGTGCCACACGTAGTATTGTTTGACCGACCTAGCTGTTACCATGTTAAAAAATACGTACAAGTTAATCTTCTACCTTGATCAGTCCTTGGTCTTTGGCATCTCCATCTTTCCAGGTGCATTCTTTCCAGTTCATGTGCGAGGAAAGCTGAGGTGATCCTGGAGTTCCACTCTCCATTTCTCCCCTCGCTGTCCTTCCCGACCGTCGGGGCCCTGAGCTCCAGGATCTCCCTTATCACCTTGTTTTCCTTCGACACCAGCTGGTCCCTTGGGTCCAGTCCTCCCTGGACTACCCCGGTCTCCTCTTGCTCCGTCGCGTCCGTCCCGTCCATCACGGCCTGGGGATCCTTGTCTGCCGTGGATACCGGGAATACCGTTTGTTCCCGGTTGTCCACCGCAACACAGTTGATTGGTCTGCAACAGATGAGAAGAGACAGGTTGTTGGTCTTCATAATCCTGCATCAACCGTATCAATTGATAAATGATCCTGGCACACCATTAGCTTCTGTCAAAAAAATCTCCACAAAAAAATGACAGTGAATAGTTACAATAAAAAAAAGGATCAAGAACAGAAGAACAGAAAAAAGAAAATTGGGCTACTGCATGTAAAAGATGTTATTGTTAACAACAAAAGAAGATTCAGCTACAGTTAGAGAAGCCTTTTTAAAAACCTCAAAAGCATGCGCTTGAACAAATGAATTCGTTTGTAGAAAACGTTAAATTTTAAAATTTTGTTTAGCGTTTCCATTTTTAATAAAGGGGAAAGCGTACAGATTACTTTCTCTCAACCAAATGAGCTCACCTTGTTTCTGCAGGTGTCTTCTGCTGCAGAGCCTAGGGCAATCAAGGGTAAAATCAGCAAACTTAGCATGACGACTGGTGAAATGTTCATGCGGCGCTTTTTCACCGTCGATATCTTCTGGGATCTGTGGATAATGAAACTAATGCAACAGTGAGCCACAATAGTAATCTTCATTTGCTCAGCCAATCTAATAGGCATTCGTTTAATGATATAGTTTTACTTTTTAAAAAAATGCTTTTTTTATTGTAGTATTTTAGGGTGCCAGTATAAATACGGCAACTGAGTCAGTAGTGGTCTGTTAACAGAAACAAAAACGTAACGGTGGAGCGAAAGGAAAATCAACATTCAGCATTAACAATACAGCGAATAGTAGGGAAAAAAAACAATAATAGTAATAATTTCACAATCAGAAACGCTAACATCACTAACTTACTTACTTGTCGCTGTTCAGATTAAAACTGATCAAAGTGAAAAACGGTACAAGCTTCTCATGAGAATAATTTTGAAACAACAGACATCAAACTTTAATTTTTAATTTGTCAGTAATTTTACCCTGCACTGTCATTCGCTACAACGTTATGTTCAGCTGCTGGCTGTCTTTTTCTTCATTGAGATGAAAACTTCTATCCTGTTTTTTATTCTTGTATGGGTAACATCAGAGTGATTCCGTCTTTGAAAAGGAACCAAATGACTTTAAATTTTAGGTCCATCTGATAATAAAATTAGCTTTTTCTTAGGTCATAGCTTTTATAAATAAATAAACAATTCTGTAATGTCCTTTTTTGTTTCTTTTTTTGGAAAAGGAGTTTGACATACATGCCAAGCTGAAGGCGCTTGATGAAGACTTAAGTAGTCAGTAGATCCTATCCTTAATGGCAACTCAAACGAATTATCTTGACCTGAACAAATAAACTGTCAACAAGTCTTAACTTTGAGAACATGGCGCCTGATCGAGCGCATAACCTGGCTAACGTTAATAACAGCTATCATCGGCAGTGTTTAGAGCTAGTGGGGCCGAGCAAACAACTGAAACAAAAAAAATTCAAAGCGAACGTAGCATTGTTAAGATTCGCAGCTGGCCGGAGGCAAACCAGTTGGCTTTTTAGAAGCGTGGCCGAGGATTTGAATTCTGGACTACCGTGAAACAAATCCAGGTCGTGGTCAGAGCGTGACTCGAACCGGGGACCGCTGGATTACGCGGCCGAGGCGCTGATTACTAGGCCACGCTACATCCTGCTTTAAGCGATGAGTTAAAAAGAGGCTGTACTTATAAAACGACACTTAACGAAACTTTGTATTCTTGTTGTGAGTGGTATTGTCTGAGACAGTCAAATTACCGCAATGATTCCGTCTTTCAAAAAGAACCAAACAGATTCAATGGGCCATATGAGTAATCAAAAGAGCGTTATCCTTAATGGAAACCCAAACATATTGTCTTGATCTGAGCAAATTAACTGTCAAGAAGGCTTGAAATTAAACTTTGGGAACATGGCGCCTGTGTACACTGAACCTCTTTAACCTTAACAAAAGCTTTTAACGATGGTGACTTTAACAAAACGGGCTGTGTCATAAAAATCTTAACCCTTATCTTAGTTCACTTGTGGCATACTGTAACAGTGACTCCGTCTATCAAAAACAACCAAAGAACTGCTCTCTTCAGATCCAACGGATAATTACATTATTTAAATGAACAGAGAGAGAGAGGGGGCAGAGGGGGAGAGAGAGAGATAGCCTTGTTCTTAATGGAAACCAAACATATTATATTGACTGGAGTAAATAAACTGTCATCAAGTCTTGATTTAACACACTCTAAGAGCATGGCGCCTGTGTACATAAATTTTTTAATCTTTATAATGACTTTTAATGTTTAGTTTTAAAAAGAGTGTGTTTATAAAACGAGACTTTACGAAACCCTCTGTTCTTGTTGTGAGTCATAAATGAGGTATAATTTGGTTTTATCAACTGAGTTGATAATGTGAATTGGCCACCGTAAAGAGATTTGGTTAATTTTACAATGAGTTAAAAATGAGTTAAAAAACAGGCTGTTTAGATCATTCAATAATTAAGCAATTTTAATTGCCTCGAAATGTTTCCATTTTGAATTTCGATTATCATTAAATGATTGTTTTGCAGAGAGACTATTTTCCGCTTACTTAAACGAGGCTCCTCGTGCAGGGTCCCAGAGTTGAGTAATCTTAAGAGCAAATGTCCACAAAAATCAAAATAGTTTGGTAAGGCTTGAAAAAAAAAAAATTGCCGTACTGTTGCAACCCAGTAGGTCTTAGTAAAAGTAAAAACGTTATGTAATATTTTAATTTCCGAGAAAAACGACGTTATCGATTTCACGTCCAGACATCAATCTAACGAGTTCTATCTGGGCTCAAAGTCGAACATCTCCATTCCATTCGTATGTTGCAACTATTAAGCGCACTGGAAAAGTTGTAATACAACCACTTTCTTGCAAAACTATTCCTTGTCCAAAAAAAGCACAGGTTCAAGAATATTGGATTAATCTAATTGTTTGGCGGTAAACAAAACCAAAGTGTTCTCCAACGTTATGTTTGTCCGTGAAAAGAATGCTCATTTTTACCATATGCCATGTCTCGGAATTTCAAAAGATTTTAGGTTCTAACTATACTAGGTCTTTCAACGTATGTAAAATTTAGTTTGGGCAAATGATCAGGCACTCGTCGAAAAACTATTCAAAATCGTTGACAAAAGACACAAAATTACGCCAGCAGCTATCGAGTGCATGACCAAAATTCATGATCACTAGAATTATCAATAACAGGACAAACGCATGAAGAACTGGTGTCAATTTGTTATATATATTTCCTGTTAGAACTAAGTGGACCAAGATCTCATAGTTCATATGCTTGCATCAGTAGGCGATGTGTGGGTGTTGAGAATTGTTGGGTAGGATATTCGTGTTTGAACTACAGCACACAGCTTATCCATGAAATACTCATACATTCATTCCAGCGGCTTGAGATATTTCTCCACAAATGAGCTGCTACCTGAAAATTGCTGCCCATCTCTGGATCATGACATGCAAAATTTATTAAGTACGAGCTGTCTACAGCCAAGAGAGAGAAGGAATGCATGGTTGAAACCCTCTATTTCGAGCTCCAGGAGAGAACATATATAAAAATATATATATCTTTTTAGATGTTTTGGCGTGTAGTACCGCTGTGTATTTTTAGGAGTTGTTTCGTATTTATACCAACAATTTTAAGTCCAAAGTAAAAATATTTAGCCTAGGCCGGAAAAAGACCATTCTTTAAAAAGAGAGTGTAGGACAGATGATCTGACGTTGTGTCGGCATATAGTCCGCTTTGTATTCCTATAATCTACGAATATTCACAAAAATGTTTTCAGCCTAAAGTCGGCAGAAAATATAATAAGCATATTCAGCTTTGGCGGGATAAACAATATTTTTTTCAAAAAGAAGAGTGAGGTTTGAGACAGCCAATATTTCTGGATATATATTAAAAGTATTGCTCGTGCTAAACCTAAACCCTAAACAGATATTGGTATTTAACTCATTACTTACGGATAATTACCGCATTATTTAAATAAACAAAAGAGAGCTTTGTTCTTAATGGAAACCAAACATACAGTATATCGAGCATGGCGCCTGTGTACATAAATGTTTTAAGCGTTATAATGGCTTATAATGATCAGTTTTAAAAAGAGTGTGTTTTTAAAACGAGACTTTACGAAACCTTTCGTTCTTGTTGTGAGTAGTATACCTCAGATGAATAGATCACTTGGCTCTACATGAATTTAATGAACTATGAATCTAGAACTGATTTAATGAGATGCAGGCCGTATAGGTTTATGTGGGGAAAATTGATAGGGAGAAATAATTAATTATACATGCATGTGTTCTTGTTTTAAGAGTTTCATTATTGAATATTAAATGAGTTTTTAGGAGAGATGTGTGTCTTGTGGTGGAGTTAACTGACCGCCCAACCATCCGGGTGAGGTCACGCTTATATAGAGAAAGAACAAAGGCTTGGCTGAGAACCAATCAAGGAGCACGGTCAAACCAGCCAGACTGGTTTTGAGACCGGTTGGATTTGATTATTCAAAATGGCGGACATATCTCTTTGGGAACAGGTTAAAGCGGTTTTTAAAGTATATCAAACTGGTTTTGAGACTGATAATTATTCAAAATGGTGGACAAACCGTTGTTAAGAGTGTGGAATGGTGTCACGGCAAACATGTATTTAAGATTAAATTTATTTAGGAGCAATTTATTCATAAGATCAGTTGTGAAAAGTATTGGCATTCCGGTAGCACTTATTACATAACCTGTACTCTTTCATTACGTAACATCCTATGTAATTATTCTTTATCCATTAGTTTTTTCCCTTTATCTCGTTTTATACCTTGTTATTTAGGACTTTAGGACTTTAGGTTGACATTTTAGGTTGATATTTAGGTTGATATTTAGGACTTTAGGTTGACACGTGAGAGGTTTTTTTTTCTGTTTTTGAGAGAAGGTCATCGGCGTTGAAGGTTTTGAAGTAACGGAGACTCGTTTGGTTCAGAGCACGCTTTCATCACTGAAGTAAAACTGTTCCTTTACGACAAAGAGTCCATTTGCCGGGGAGCGTATGTGTGCCGAGAAGCTAGCTGAAGAAAGCAAAGCAGAAGGAAAAGGGGAAGATTAACTTCTGTCAGACAGTAAGCCAGTGAAGATAACTGAGTCAAGGAGAATCTGAGCGAAGACCGAATTACGAGAAGTTGGAAACCGGGGTTAAACGTGAGTTTGGTTTGGGAATCGTGAGTTTGGTTTATCGGTCGTTTGTTGGTGGAACGTTGTTGGGTTGAACTGATGTGAACTAGTAAAAGCTTACCTTTTTTAACAATACTCTCTTACATAGATTTAGTGTACTGTAGTTTCTAAATAATTTAGAATAATAATTTAGCTTGTTGTATTATTGTTATCGTTAGTTTCTGTAATTATCTAAATAAATATTAGCTGTTTTAATTTACGGTGGAGTGTTGCGGGATTGTGGGAAGGGGTGTGAGTATACAGTTATTGTTAGTTTCGGGGTAATTATCAGCTTTTGGTTTTCCATTTTTATCGCCAAGGGAATTTTCGGGCTTTACGCCACAAATGGCTTTCAATAGAAAATGATACACAATATTTTCTTAACCCTAACACTAAGTGATTTAATTGTAAAATTTATTGCGTACAAATAAAGTTAACAATCACAAATAATCCTAATTAATGTTACATAAGCAAATGAATGTTCAGTGATACAGCAAACATGTTGAGTGTCTAAGAATGTCAGTTTTCTGAAATGGCAAATTGTCTTTGCAGCCTTGGTCTTGGATTGTATTTGTTGAGTATGTCCACTTGTCCTTAGGGTAGTACACCGGAGATGGTCCTTCATCCACAGGTAACTCGTCAGCCCACTTGGAGAATCTACACATTTCTTCTGAGATCTTGAGACTTTTAATGTGGCAAAGTCCAGCTGTCTGCAATAAAGCAACTGTCCACCTTCATGTACTTTGTATTCAGGTACAACACGATTACAAAGACACTGTGGATAAGAATGTACGCTATCTTCTCGGCAAAAAGAAGGGACATAATTTCCAACCCACACATAGAATGTAAGGTTTGATCACTTCAAGGTCTTCACGCGGAGTGCACACTTTGAGTAACTCATCTTAAAACTAGCGTGAAAGTACAAACACGGAACCTTCATGCAGTTTTTACTTGTCAATCTTGTTCATGATCAGGTCCAACTAGGATCAAACAGGTATAGGTCCATAAAAAGACCGTTAACAATCAGATCTAATCAGTACCAACACGTTTGGCAAAACTGGCTAGGTTGTACAATGACTTTTTCTTCATTTTCGTACTCAGCGACGTTTTCCAGTTCTGTGGGCGTTTCCATCAGTTTCGCATGCGCTGATTCCTCAAGCAAAACGGAAGAGGGCGTTTCAATTCTGAGAGGAAGTTTTGACTGTTTAGTTGTTACAGGCGTGGTCGGTAATTTTCTCAGTGTACCTCGTTTTGTAGACTTAACTTCAGATGTCGAGGAAATATTATTTAGGTCGGGAGTTCTCTCTGTGGGAGGCGCTAGTTCTGACTTGGGAAGTATCACAGCTGGTTTACGGTTACTTCACTTTTCATTTGTTTTGTTAATCCTTGGTACCTCTGTAGAAGTTGATCCAGCAATAAGGCTTTTTGATCTCCTGGTAAGGAGGAGTCCATGATTTGTTTCATGTCTTGATCTAAACGAAGTAAGGTCGTGAGTTGAGCGGAAGGTGTCAATCGATGTTCTCTTTCCATGCTTTGCGACAAATGTTCAGGTATCATCACCACTTTTTGCGCTTGCTTTATTTCAAAACTTCTCCTACTAAATCGATGACAAGGAGAGCGATCAAAGAGGCGAGACAACGAAGTATTTTCAGACCGTGCTTGCAAAATTAAAAATTCGGGAACACTGTACGAGCTCGTACAGAGTTTAACAAGCAATGAGGCTGCTGCTTACAAAACTCCACCAAAGAAGAGGATTAACGCATCCAAGCGGGTACTCGAAACGCCGCCGGGCAGCAGTCCTCTTGTCGCAAGTCAAACTCTGCGAAAGCTTCTCGCAAGTCTTTAAAGTTGCAACTACGAACAACTACAGCTGAACAGCCCCAGCAAGCCGTAAAGGACTGCATCGATTAGAACTTGAACATTATTTTGTAATGCATTAGAAATGAGCCTAGGCTTGATTACCAGCCGCTGTTTCGGGAAATGAGCCCGCGCTCCTACATACATACATACTTTATTAGGTTTTCCAAAAAGAGAAAGGCTTTTCAAAACCTATTACAATATAAAAATAAAATATAGTAATATATGATATAATATAACTTGAATGATTATAAAATACAACCTGCGAAAGCTACGATACTCATTTATTTGTAAAGATTACTAAAAAGTCTAGACTTTAGTGCTAATTTAAAATTCTTCAACGATTTATGTTCTTTAGTCTGTCAAATTTGTAAAATACCTCGACTATGAACCGAAGAAAATCTTTAGACGATCTCGACGTTTACACAGGACTTCGCCTTACAAGTACTCTCAATACGATGAAGACGATTGATTGCATCCTAATTTTCTGATACTTTACTCATAAACATTTTGAAGTTGTTGTAATTTTGGTGTATTCATTTCAAATCTGTGTGTATTATTTTTTTGTATTCGCTAATAACAAGCAATAAAGTCTCTTAACAAAACGCGTTGTCCAAAAAAATATTTATTGTCGCGTGTTGACAATTAATTAGCGGTCTGAACTTCTATTGTTGTAATGTCAATGGTAGAGCTGTCCCATGGGCTTTTCCGTTCGAGTTTGTATGCAAATCTGGGATTGAAAGTGGAGTTCAGTGCGTGACTAACGGAGCGGAAAACTCGAGCAGTTAGCTAAGCCGAATAATATATTCATTCTCTCTGTCTGTCTCTCGTCCGCAGAGCTGAGAGTTCAGATAAAAACTTAACAGATATTTTCATGAACCAATCGGGGTTAAAGAGCCCGATTCGAAAATCAAAGAACGTTTTCAAAGAAAGCTAGAGAAATCATTACGCAAAGCAATGCGTGTTTGTCCAAATAGATGTGAGAAGGATTGATACGCAAGCGATCAAAGCAGCTTGAAAATCATCGACGCTAGTGAAAAAAGCCATCTCCACGATTAACGTTTCGAAGTTGGAACAACGTTTTCAAATTTCCAGCGAGTTCAAGTTGAATAAAGGAATGACGCTTTCGAAATCTACGCACTTTTATTTTGAATATGTAATAGACTCTACATGAGCCAATCGAGGTTAGCGGGCAAGTTCAGGCAAGTTATTGTTTGTATTGTACTAGACTGACGCTTATTAGTATGGAGGAACACACTTAATTAGTATGGAGGAAGTCAAAAATTGGTATGCAGGAACGCATTTTACCTAGACAGTTTGAATATTAATGACTTAACTCTACCTAACTCTACCTGGCTCTACCGTGACGGGGCCTAAAAGCAACATAGTATACTACTAAGCAATTCTCTTGTAAATATTTATGTTTGCTGACAGACATTGAACAAAATAACACGACAAGCACCTTTTTTAAGTGAGAAAAACTGGTCATAAATTAACATTTCATTTTAAAGACACCATTCTCGACATTTGCGAATCTATTATTAATTTCAAAAGCAAGTAAACGGCTTTTTCTACAATCCTTTGTCGCACAAAAAGCGTAAAAACTAAATGCTCAGATGTGAGATATTGTCACGAATTTTTGGCAGAAATTCATACAATATAACATCTTGAGATTTTCTTAGGTTTGGTTGAAAAAATCAGACGATTCCAAATATCAGTGCATGTTAAGTATAAAGTGTACTACAAAAGAATTGCTTTAATTTTTTTCCCGAATTCGAAGCACTAAAGATCTCTTTTTTCACGTGACTGGCCGCGTGGCCTAATGGATAAGGCGTCCGACTTCGAATCGGAAGATTGAGGGTTCGAGTCCCTTCGTGGTCGTTTTCTTTTTCGTCATAAAACACATTAGATGCCCAGATATAAAATATCTTCACGAAGTTTTAGCAGAAATTCTTGATATAACGTTAACATCTTGAGATTATCCTATGTTTGTTTGGAAAAACCAGGCGATTTCAAATATAAAGAGAACGGTGTCTTTAAAATGAAATGTTTATTTGTGACCAGTTTTTCTCACTTAACAAAAATGCTTGTCGTGTTAATGTGTTCAATGTCGGCCAACAAACATAAATATTTACAAGAGAATTGCTTTAATGTTCCCGCGAATGCAAAGCAGTATAGATCTCCGCCTTCATTTGACTGGCCGCGTGGCCTAATGGATAATGCGTCCGACTTCGAATCGGAAGATTGAGGATTCGAGTCCCTTCGCGGTCGTTTTCGTTTTCGTCATTAGATGCTCAGCAGTGATATGTATCTTCACGAACTTTTGGTGAAGATTCTTATATTATCACATCTTGAGATTATCCTATGTTTGTTTGGAAAAGCCAGGTGATTCCAAAAATCAGTTGATGACGAGCATATTATAAAATCACCTTGTTCTCGACAAATTTTGGCTAGACTCGGATGCAGTCAGAAATTACAACTGTGCCCTTTTGACATTTGAAAAATTCCATATGAAACTCCCCTATGGTCACCCAGGAAGTTTAAATAAACTTTTCCTATGGAGAATTAAACGTTTCTGTTGGCTTACAAAACATCGTCATAAGGTTGACCTCAAAAGAGTACAGGCCTGTCCAGCAGTACCGAAAGGTAATGTGGGTAATAGTTCTTCTCCGTTGATAAAAGGGGACTGCACGCTCTCCTTCCTTGTTGCTGTAACACTGTGAATCTCAAGTTAGTAGCAATATACTACTGTATCCCATAATTCGCTTATGAACTGTTTCGTACGTGTAACGTTTTACGTTTTCGTTTAACGATGTTTACAGAAAAAGCATCTCGTGTTACATTATTGAATGTCTGTCAGCAAACATAAATATTTACAAGAGAATTGCTTTAATCTTCCCGCGAATGCAAACCACTAAAGATCTCTCCCTTCTCATGGCTGGCCGCGTGGCCTAATTGATAAGGCGTCCGACTTCGCATCGGAAGATTGAGGGTTCGAGTCCATTCGTGGTCGTTTTTTATTTTGTTATAAAACAAACTAGATGCTTAGCAGTGATATATTTTCACTATTTTTTGGCAGAAATTCTTATAACATCTTGAGATTATCCTATTTCAAAATCAGGCGATTTTAAAATCACTGAGGCTGAGTATATTATAAAACCGTTTTCGTCATAAAACAAACTAGATGATCAGCAGTGAGATATCTTCACAATTTTTTGTGTAAATTCTTATAACATAATATCTTGATCTTATCTTATGTTTGTTTGGAAAAGCCAAGAGTACAGGTTTTTTTTTCTTTTTTTTTTCTTTTTTTTTATACTTTTAACAATTGCTGAATTAACACATGTACAAGCTTACAGTGAATAGAAATAAAAAGAAATTTAATGTAATTTTACTTTCTATTTCATACTGAATTTTAATTTTGGCTTTAAACCCCTCGATTTTAGGAGGGGTTTGACTTCTTCTACAGTCCCACAAGAACAATTTTCCAATAATTATGAAGTAATTTAATAGATCAAGTAAAGGGCATTTTTCCGACAATACCCCAAATAAAACATCTTTTAGAGAGAGGTGGATTTGTTGCTTTGATAGTAGGTGCCAGTATGATGCAAAATCTGTCCAGAATTGTCTAGTGTGGGAACAGTTATAAAAAAAATGATTTGAGGTTTCTGGCTCAGTTTTACAAAACGTACACAAATCGTTGTTTCTGTAACTAATTTTACATAATTTGGTATTTGAATAAAAATAATAACTTTATATTGGAAGGCTTTTACATAAGATTCAAGTGCAACAGAATGTGTTAATAAGAAGATTTGATTGATTTGATCGATTGTAAAATCAAAATCCCTCTGCAATTTGACGGTGATATTGGGATGTTGAGCCTTTCTGGAAACAAGTAGAGAATAGTCATCTTTTGATCTTTCTGTCTAATATCGAAAGTGTTATTTTTAAATGTAAAGGAGGGAGATAGAGTTGATAATGGTACATTCGCGTACCTCAGCTGTGAGGGAATAGAGTGTCTGAGACCAGCCCACTGAAGAAAATTGGTTTTGTTTATCTTGTTCGAGAGATGAGTGAAGGCAACGTTTATATCCCGGTCAAAAAGAAGATCATACGTGTACGTGATTCCTGCCTCGCGGTAATTTTTGAAATAGACCGGTTTGTTATCTATTTTTATTTCTTTATTGTTCCAAATAATGTTTTTATAATCCTTTTCTTCAGCAAAGGTATCGCGAAATTCTGACCACCATTGCAGAAGTTCGTAGTAGAATGGACAGGGTAATTTAAAATCTTTGACATCAAAGTTGCAGCTGAGAAAGAAGATGCCCCCAACGTGCTCTAACAGATAAAGAAAATATCTCTTCCATGTAGCACTTGAATCATTAATTCTCTCTGTAGCCATCCTAGCCTCAAAGATCTAATCATGCAATCAACATCAATCATTTTTAAACCGCCCCTCTCATAATCATTTATTGCAGACACACGAGTTACTTTATCTACACCGTTCCAAAGAAACTTGAAGAGCAATCGATTCAGTTCACTTACTACTTCTTTTGGTGTTGGTAATACAGAGAAAACATAAACAAAGTTCGAGATCAAGAAAGATTTGATTATTGCTACTTTTCCATAAAGAGATAGGCCTCTCGAGGACCATATATTTATGAGCTTTTTGATACTGTCAAGCCTTTCAATAAAATTCTTTTCTTTTAGAAGTTTCGGATCGTATGTGAAACTAGACGCATATTTGCGTTCACTCGGGCTTTTTTGTTTGGGAGAAACTCTGGTTTTTTTGGACGTAGTCTCGCAAGGATTTATCTTGTAATTGTTTCTGTATCGGTATGTTGAAAATGCAGGATTATTACTTATGTATACAAGCAGAAGTTTGAAAACATAGTTGTTATGTAGGCTGAAGACATGTTCCTGGGCTTGGTCAAAATGTTAGGAGTTATCTCTTTTTTCATTTTTATGCGAAAGTTCAGCGTAGCGTGACATATTGCATATATTGTTACATCTACGCGAAAACGTGACTCTTGCTTGCAGCATATGGAGGTATTGCATTCGGCCGCCTGTGATTAATATAGAATTAATCTAACATACAACTTAAAGGTAACCGGAAGGTAAAGTAAGTGAAGTTAACTTAAAGCAAAGTGGAGTGTTTATCAGAAGCAAACCTAAGCGCGGAGTTACTGCTTACATAATCATTCGTCTACGTGGGAGGCATTTTTCGGAGTTTCAAGTTTCACTCCTGTGATTAAATATTCATTTCGGAACAAACATCGACAAAACGAATGAGTTCTACCTTTTCAAAGAGAATTTATACGAACAATTTTTGATAAAGACTGCAAGATTTTATACATCAATCCTTTCGATTACCAAATTTTGAGGGAATCGGAGGTATATTTATGTATCGTTAAGTTTTTCTATTTTCTTTCGTTAACATTACGTAACTCAGTTGATATAGCATGTTTCTCGATGAAAGGTTCACTCTTAAATGTTCGCTCATAAAGAGAACTCTCGTAAGGTTTGCGGACCAACCCGTTCCGAAAGCGCTCCTCATCTTTTAGTGTGGGTCTACCGCGAACGCTGTGTGCACATTTTCTATCTGTTTTGTATCCGTACACAGTATTTGTGCTGATCTTCCTCCGCATAAACTCTTCTCCGTCCGCCATTACACCATGCCATGTGCTCATCAATAAAATCTTCGCGCATGCGTATTAATTACAGAATTGCAAACTGTGGCTGAACGAAAAAAAAAAAAAAAACGAAGCCGAAATTTCAACTCGGGCGTTTCCTTTGGAAAGCCCGAGTAATAAACTCCTAAAGCTTTGATCGGGGTTTTGGGCCACTTGATGCTAAAAAGTTCTTCCATTTTTCCTCTAAATGAACCAATCCACATGCCTTCCGTTTTTGAGGAATTGATATTGAGGCCAGAAATATTTTTAAAAATCTCCATCAGTTTAAAGAGTGATTTTGCTGAATCGACATCGGCTAATGTTGCAGTTGTGTCATCGGCATATTGCAGAACTTTTGTTTCCTCTTGTCCAATAACAATACCTTTAATATCTGGGTTCTGTCGAATGGCGATTGCCAGCGTTTCTACTGCAAGTACAAAAAGGTATGGAGATAAAGGATCTCCCTGTCGAACGCCACGTTCAAGTGGGAAGACGTTTGACGTTAAGCCGTTGTTTATGACACAGCTTTTTATGTCTTTGTAGAAAACTCCTACCCAGCGAATGAAGTCTGGTCCAAAATTGAATTCCTCGAGACATTTTATGAGATAGCTCCATTCGACACTATCAAAAGACTTCTGGAAATCGATAAATATCATTAAACCGGGGATATTTTCCGTTGCAGTGAAATCCATAATATCGTAGATAGCTCGTATTGTTTCGCCCATAAAACGATCTTTTACATATCCAGTCTGATTTTGATGGATTATATCAGGTAAAACTTTTTTTATCCTCCATGCAATTGCTTTCTAGAAGCGAACGATCTTTCCCTTTTTTTTCAATTAAAGTGATGACTGCCTGTTTCTGAGAGTTAGACATCTCACCTTTTTCGAAACATTCGTTGACACATTTAATAACACTATCCTTAAGTACCAGCCAGAAGGTTTTATAGAATTCAATGGGGATACCGTCATTCCCAGGGGTTTTATTTAGATCAAAGCTGTTTAGAAGACGAAAGCATTCCTCTGATGAAATAGACCCTTCGCATTGCTTTTGCTGTTCTTCAGATAATTTGGGAATATTTAGATCGTTTAAGAACGCAGAGATTTTTTGTGAGATTTCTGGATCATAGTTTTTACTCTTATAGAGGTCTCGATAAAAGCGTTCCTGCTCCTTTAATATACAAAACGGATCTGTCTTAATTACGCCACTAATAACAAGTTTTCGTATGTTTCTTTACGTGATTTCTTTTCTCCAGATTTAGAAAATATTTCGTGCTTTTTTCCCCGTATGCCAGCGCACACGCGATCGTATAATAATTCCTTTGGTTTTTTCTTCGTAGAAGGTTTCCAATTTTTCCTGAGCAACTAGATATCGTGACGCATTTAAGTTGCTTGGTGTCATTTCAAGCTCTTCCTTTGCCTTACTTAATTCTTCTTGAAGAGTTTTTTCTTTCTCATTCCTTTCCTTTGATTTCCTCTTAGAGAAATTTATTGCGTGGGCCCTTATATTATATTTAATCCAATCCCAGACACTCCGATGGTCTGTAAGTTCCTTTCTTCCCTCTGCAGCCCATAGTGGAAGCAGTTCTGTAACACTGTTTACATACGCATCGTCTGCTAACAGAGAGCAGTTTAATTTCCAATATCCAGGACCCTTTTGCCCGTTTTCTAGCTTTCCAATTTCTAGCAAGATTGCGTCATGGTCTGTTCTAATGGCGGGAATTATCTCTGTCGATCTCACCATGTCAAATAAATTGTTAGATATTAGATAATAATCAAGTCGACAAAATACTCTTGGAGATTTTTGACTCCAAGTAAAACACTTTGTATCCTGATTTTTAATTCGCCATATGTCGACCAAATCAAGTTGACTTTGTAAGCATTCGATACAATTAGCGACTGATTTTCTTTGGAGCAGCACGCCCCCTTTCTTGTCAAGTGCTGGATTTAATGGACAATTGAAATCCCCTCCTATGATGATGTCTTCTTCTGATTCAAGGTTTTCTTTTTGTAAAATTGCAAATAGATTTTTAAAGAAGTTTATAAGATCTTTGTCTTGGTTTAGAGCGTATATGTTAATTAACACATACGTTTTATCTTGGATGACAGCCTTTACAATAATATAGCGCCCCATAGGGTCAAGAATCTGCTGATGAATAGAACAATCAAATCCAGCTTTAATCAAGATTGCAGCAGAGAGGCATTTTGTTTGCGCACGCTCCACAAAAAGTATTTTAATGTGAGTAACCGCTGGTATGCGCCTACTTTGCGTGTAAGCAAAATGGCGATAGTTGCGACAAATTTGTCGGTAATGGAAGTAGTCTTTTTCCTTTTTCCCTTTGTAACTTGAGTGAAAGCGTCAGAAAATCAACCAAATGGTTTTTTGAAGTCTTGTAGAAAGTCCAACCAAATCCGTTTCAGAAGATCAAGGCTTTTACAACCGCTCCTAGTCTTGTTTTGGAATTGTTAGAACACGGATCGGCAAGGAATATTTGTGAACTGAAGGATGCGTTGCGGAAGGTCTGTTCAGCACAGACGTAATTAAAAGTTATTTCATCATTCTAGAGCTGCCTCAAGTAACTACTGAAATATTCGAGGCTTTTCGTGCGCTATAAACGTTTTTTATCGCTTCAACTACTAACGCAATAATCCTCGAGCAATTGTGTCAATCGAAAAATAAAATTTCGCACAAGTTTATTGACATGACCAGCGACGGCGATTTAATACCCACGGCACAGAAAACTTATAGAAGAAGAAAAATTATAAGGATTTCATCAGTGAGCAAGTTAACTGTAATGATTAGTTTCATCTGTGAAAGTATTAAACATTTGATATGGAGGCTACAGTCAAATTGGCAGTAGTCAAACACTAAACAAACACACCTTGAAAAGGAAGTTTCAACAAAGCTATTAAAATTTAAGTGCCCCATTCTTGTGAAACCAAACCATACCTCAAAAGATGCACCATGTGTTTTGGGTACTGTGAAATGACACAGCATCGTTTTCAGCTGCATCCCTTAAGCATGGTTCACACTTGTGCGATAAGCATAACACAAGCGACATAAGCATAAGCATAAGCACAAGAAAAAAGGAACATGTTTCTTTTTCCTTGTGCTTGTGCTTGTGCTTATGTCGCTTGTGTAATGCTTATCGCACAAGTGTGAACCAGGCTTTAAAGTTCACAAGTTGGGCTTTTTGCCTCTGGACTGAGTTTTGTGCTCCTAGGATTTTCTCATTTTTTCAGCCTTAGCAGTGCAGATTACTATTCCAAAGTGGAAGGAAATTCCTGGCCAGTTTTACCCCCTCCTCCAACGGGTAAACATATCAACAAAACATACATGTACATCAATTTGCTGTTGATAATTTCAGCTGCAGACAAAAAAAAATTAAAAAAAACAAAACAACAACAACAACTAAAAACTAATACAAATTTTTTTACTTAAGTTTTCATATTTATTCTGCTAAGATAATTGGCATGTGGTCTGATAGGTAGGTTCTTATTACAGGCCAATTAACAAACAACATTTCATGCAGTATTGATTGTTCCACCAGTCAAGTTGCTAGTCTTAAGCTTCGACCAAACAAGGATTTGTCTCTTTGAAAGCCACAACATGGTCTCCAAAGTAGCATTGTTGCAACGAACTCAGCTGGAAATAATAGCAACTTCATCACAATATCTTCATGGAAGGATGGTTATGCAAGACAAGGGGGCTCACTTGAAGGCTCAAATGTGGCAGGTTAAGGTCTGAAATAGATAATGTAAACAAGATTTCATTAGAAGTCAGAAATAGTACAGTTGTGGGCTTTATTTAGTACAGTAAACCCCTCCCCATCCTCTTGTCTTCATCTTCACATCTACTGTAAATGCTAAAATAATGAAGCTTTCCAGTTCTATTAGAGGGTTGAGTTACTGGAAAGACTTGCTACCCAGTGATATTCAACAATATTTTATTTTGTGCTACAGTTAACAGTGAAGGTGTAATGTATATAGGTAAATTACTTTAATTACCCTTTCATCGAAAATTTGAAATGAAATTGTTAATCCCATTTACAACATTTTCATTTTGTATCTTAATTTATCTGTGAAATGGTGAATAACTATTAATTTTCATTCTTAATTAGATTTACCTGATTACACAACCTGGAATATATTTCTGTCATGCTGCAGAGTTATTTTGAGCAATAGCATATTTCATTCACAGGCTAACAGTGTACATGTTATACTAATTACATGTATGTGAAAGGATGATTAATTATCACAACTGCATTTACGTTCATGTTACGTTCCAACATGAATATTTGATAGCCATACTGTAGAGAACATGGAGTTGTTGCAAGAGCTAGTACATTACAAATCCCTAAACATTGACAAGAATTGTAAAGAAGACATTATCTGCTTCATCAGTCTATTGTGTTTGTAATGAAACTCCCAATTTTTTCAATGCCTGCATGTGCAGTAAATAATAGAAAAGCAAATAATAGAAAAAACAGTTATAACGTGTTGTTCTAATTTTGTTTGAACAGCTGTCTTTCTCTGAATCTTCAGAGCATGGTAAATAACAGCAAAACAATAGTCTTTTGGAAGCTATT
>CAXHUQ010001334.1:47500-52500 GCA_964020085.1 Micromussa lordhowensis
CATTAATTTTTCTCACTTACCAAAGAAGCTTGTCGTGTTACATTGTTCAAAGTCTGTCAGCAAATATAAATATTTACAAGAGAATGGTTTTAACTTTTTTTCCCGAATGCAAACCACTAAATTTCTCCGGCTCTATGTGCAGTGGCCGCGTGGCCTAATGGATAAGGCGTCCGACTTCGAATCGGAAGATTGAGGGTTCGAGTCCCTTCGTGGTCGTTTTGTTTCGTCATAAACAAACTGGAGCTGTTTACGTGTTTTTGAATTGAATGATAGATGTGGAAATGTCGAGAACTCATTTACCAAAAATGCTTGTCGATCGACTTGTTGTCAGCAAATTGATGGCTAGATTCAGGTGCAGTCACTGCTTTTCCTCACTTAAGGTGGTTCGAAATAGTTTTCATTTTCCCGAGACAAGTTCACAAAATCTTTTCTAAATTATGTTTGGTTCATCGTATCACTATGAAATTTGGCACAGAAATAAAAGAAACATCATAGATTCGTTACATTACATTCATTTCAGAAATGTTACCATAGCAACCATATGACGCATTCAGTTGAGCCCGTAAAATCGAAATCTATTGTCTTTTATAAAAAATTGGTCGGTGAAATCTTCTCAAACTGCAATATTATATGTCACCAGAAATTACCTTCAAAATATTTGCAGTTTAAAAAAAATCTGTAGGGTAGATTAAGAAAAAATCCTTTTTTTTGACTATTGTTCTCTTATTTTTTTATCTGCCTACAGAATTTTTTAAAAATCGGACTATGTATGCATCCAATTGATCCTGGTTACCACCGAAAAAATGAAAAAAATCCACCGAGCGGAAGCGGAAATATGAGCGATTAAAGTTATAAAAACTCCAAAATTTCGACACGACAAGATCAGCATTTGCGCATGTGCGTCAACTGCACGCTCGAGATTAGGCTTGCTGATTTCGCAGTTGGCAGTGTTTTGTACATGTGATGTTTTGTTCTACAAGATTCTAAAACAACTTACAATTGGGTGATTTTACCTTTCTCGGGGACCAATATGTGTTTAAGGTGGCTCAAAACAGTTTCCAACACTTATATGTGGATTGTCGGGAATTTGGTCTACGCCGACAAAGGAAACTCACGTTATTTTAACAGTCCGGTTTAATCTCACTTCTGCTTTTCTCTCGAAAACACGAAAAGACCCCTAAAAACCTCATGCCATGTGCGAATGTGCGATAGTTCAAAGTTCAGCGATCACGCGCACGGTGCACGTGATATTCAACACAACGATAAACTAATGTCACGCAACACAATTTCCGGTCGCGACACTCTCCCCCTATTTGATTCCGAAGGTATCAAATATACAATAAAGCACTACTTCAGATTACAGTTCATCCTGTTGAGCAATGTCCTTAATACGCAGTGCTGCAGCAGCAGCTGCTGCCCGTCTGGGTTGAAACTCTGTGACTGTTGGATCAAGTTCTGAAAATTGGCTTTCTTGATAACTGTCACACGATAGCTCCATTGGACACAACTGTTGGATTGCTCGCTCAAGGAATGATTTCCCTGCTCTGAGTCTTGCTGCCCTGATAACACCGTCTCTGCCCTTGATAAGCTTGGCTACAATCCCGAGGTTCCATTTCCCTCTGTTCCGTTCGTCACCTTGAATCAGAACGACATCTCCGGTCTTAATCAGTGGACTGCCTTTCTGGTGATTGAGGTTATGCCTTTCTCGGAGGCTCCTTATGTACTCCTCGGTCCATCGGGTCCACATTACATCCTTGCAGCGACGGAGATACCTTGCACGCTTTCTTAAATCCTTGCTTTCGATTGCATCAGGATCTTCTTCCGGCAGTTGATTGGGTTGACCAAACATCATAGCATGTGGTGTTAGGGTGGGTAACTGGACATCATCTTCTAGATAGGTCAGGGGACGGTTGTTGAGTGTGATTTCAACGTCTAGGATAACCTCTTCTAGCTCACTCCATGCGAGATTCGCTCCCCCAATAGACTTGTACATGGCCCGCTTTACGAGTCCGACCATCCTCTCGAACTGACCGCCCCACCACGGCGCTCGGCTCAGGTTAAACTGCCATGTGATGTGTTGGTGTGCCAGGTAGTCCTGCATCTTCTCGTCCTTCATGATACCTCCCAACCATTTGGAGGCTGCGACGAAACTCTTTCCATTGTCAGAATACACCTTTTGTGGCCTCCCTCTTCTGGCTATGAACCGCTTGAAGGCTTTTATGAATTCTTCAGTGGTTTGGCTACTTAACAGCTCCAGGTGGATAGCCCTGGTCAGACTACAGGCAAACAACAGGATATAAGCTTTACCATCTCTCTTCTTGTTAATTTTGTACAGTATTGGGCCGGCGTAGTCCACTCCCAGCACTTGGAAAGGGGCTGACCCCATGGTACGGTCGATTGGCAGGTTTCCGGGTGGTGGACTTCCAAAGGCCTTTGCTTGGAACTTCTTGCATCCGAAGCAACCATTGATGACTTTCTTGGTCAGCTGCCTCAGTCGCGGTATCCAATAATCCCGTCTGATGAACGCCATTGTGAGACCAACTCCCCCATGTAACGTCAGCATGTGTGCATCTTGAACCAACGTCTCCGACAACACTGCACTCGGTGGTAAATAGATTGGGTAGTTTCCTTGTATTCTGCCGCGACACTCGTACAAGCCGTCGCTGTTCTTTTGCAGGTTGAGGGTCAATTTGTCTTCTTCGAACCTTTCTGTTCCGCTCGAGCTTTCTTGCGCTCTTTGAACCCACCACCGGAGTTCTTTATCGGTCTCGGATGTCGTCAGAGGGCCAACGAGTCTGTTTGATTTCTTCTGCTTACAATTGTTCAAGAATCTTCTCATCCATGTGGTGACTCGCACCGTTTTCCAGGAGCTGTTCCTCTCTAAAACTTCATCAAGGCCGTCCTTCGTCTCTGTAGCGGTGGCAAAGATCTCTTTCGTAAGTTTGGCTTCCGCTTCGGCTTCCTTGCTTGGTTGTGTAAGTATGTCCCCTGGCCAATGATCAGGCTCTGTCAACCATTCTGGCCCCTTAAACCACAGCTCACTCAGCTTATCTGCTTGGCAACCTCTGCTGCCAACATCAGTGGGATTCTGGTCGGTACCAACATGTCTCCATTGAATGTACTCCTTATCTCGTATCTTGTTCATTCGGTTAGCCACAAACTGTTTGTAGGCACTGCCCTCTCCTCTGATCCAGTGTAGGGCCACAGTACTATCCAGCCATCCATGGACTTATCTAACTGGCTGGCCTTGTAGGGCATTCTTCACATTTTCCGCAAGGTTTGCTGCCATGTGTGCAGATACGAGTTCCAGCCTAGGAATAGTCAAGCCCTTTTTTGCCAGGCGTGATTTTGCGGCCAATAATCCCTGGGTGACACCGGAAGCTTGATGGACCGCTGCATACACGGCGGCTGCTGTTCCAGCCCCACTTGTGTCTCCAAACGCATGTAAATCGATCGCTTCAATAGTTTCCTTAAAGCCTGCCAAACTGCGTGGGACTTGAACTTGGTCTGGAAGGCTTCTCTCAAATTTCTTCCACTGCTTGGCGACGGTCTCAGGTACTTTTTGGTCCCACGAGAGGTGTTGGTCGCAGACTTCTTGATACAAGAGCTTTCCCACCAGTGATACCGGTGAAGCCAGACCAAGTGGGTCATAAACTGAAGCGAGGAACCGCAACATTTCTCTCTTAGATACTTCTGGGGAGGCCTCTCGAAATGTGACAGCGATGGTGTCTTCAGTTTTGTTCCATGGCAGGCCCAACATCTTGGTTTCTCCGAGTTTGACTCCAAGTTGTTCCTTGGCATAGCTTTGTTTCCCGTCTTCTGGTTCACCGCTTGCTTCTGACTCTGGCTCATTCGAATGCCACTTGTGCAACTCAAACTGTGCTTCTCCAAATACTGCAACGGCTGATTCTTTCAGCTTGCGCACCTTCTCGGTCGTTTCTCCCCCGGTGATAACATCGTCAACGTATAGACTCTTCTTGATTTCTTCTACTACACTTGGGTATCGTTCTTTCATACTTTCTAAGTGTTGATGCAATGTTCCTCCTAACAAGAATGGTGACTGGACAAGTCCGAACAGTGCACGGGTAAATCTTAGAACTTCTACATTGGACGTTTCCTTGTCCTTGATCCAGTGAAATCTCAGGGCATCTCGATCCTCCAGTTGAATACGGACTTGCAGGAACGCCTGCTTGAGGTCACCTGCCAATGCCACAGGCTTGAATCGGTTTCTCACTAGAATGTCCCACAGCAAGTTTTGGAGGGGTGGTCCCGTCTCTAAGCAGTCGTTCAACGATGGACTTCTTTCGTTTGGTCTAGCTGATGCATCGAAGACGATTCGCAGTTTGGTGGATTCTGCTGCCTCTCTGACAACAGGCTTGTGTGGGATGTAGAATTCTCTTCCCACTGGATCTGAAGACACTCTTTTACGATTCCTTTCGCCAACTGGTCTTGAATGACTTCATCATACTGGGCCAGAAGGTTGGGTTCTTTCTGCAGTTTCTTGAGGAGGCTCTCCAGTCTTCTCAGACTTCCTTGTTCATTGTTTGGGAGGAGATCATGGCCATGTTTCCATAGTAACCCGGTTTCATACCATCCCTCGTCACTGCGTCTCAATTGCTCCTTAAAATCCTCGTACACTGATTGCTGATCACCATCTGGTCTATCCTGGAGACCTAACACGTCTAGACTGCATAGCTGTTCATAATCAGTGGACGAGGTTCTGGTGAGATAAACGCTCCCCATGTGTGCTTCTTTTCCAGCCGACATCATTGTCCATCCCAGTGAAGTCAGCTCAGCAACTGGTTCTCCAGCTTTTCCAATCCGTGGCTTTGTGTCAGTCTTAATCCTGGAATACTCGCTTGCTCCCAGTATCAAATGGATGGGCAACTCTGGCTTCTTGTCCTCATCATTCATGACTACTCCCTGCAGGTGGGAGTACTGGTGGATCTTGTCAGCATATCTTGGGTTAGGGATGGTCAGCAGAACACTTCTATCTACCT
>CAXHUQ010001334.1:57500-60000 GCA_964020085.1 Micromussa lordhowensis
TGGAATACAAAAGAATATTTTCCCTTGAACGAGGCAACAAGGGCTAATTTGCAAGCAAACAAAAGAACACTAAAATGGCAGCCATTTTGGAATGAGGTCCACAATACCATGGGGATCCACTCCAGTCAAGGAGAAAACTCTTGGGAACAAGGCAGTTATTGATTCACAGCTTACTACCGTTATGAAATTCTATATTTCGTAATCTTCCAATCAGGGCCAATAAATAGGAGAAATAAGAGGAACATTTTCGTCATTGTACACAACCCAGGTACCTTGATTAGGCCATTATCTCTGCCGTCATTCAAGTTTTGCCATGCGCACTCTTTCCAGTTCTTATAATGCATCTGAACGGGAGTCCCATTGATTCCACTTGTCCCAGTCTCCCCAGGCTCTCCTTTTCGTTCGCTTGGGTCCTGAATAGCAGTTTCTCTCTTTGCCCCTTGCAGTCCTCGAGGTCCTATTGCTCCAATATTTCTCGGGGATCCTTGATTTCCGTTAAGTCTATCGCGTCTATCCCGTCCAGGGATCCCTTGGGTACCAGGATTTCTATGAGTACCAGGCTGACATGCGCAGCAGAAGGAAGATGAATAAAACGACAATTTATTAACCAATCGCCGTCCAGGGTAGAATCCCATAGGCAATCAAAGCAAAGCGCTCAAAACGCTTCCGAGGAGCGTGATATTTAAATCAGCGCCCGGTGGAAATCATAGTTTCAGCTTTTCGTTTTGGTCCTCTGGATTTACCGTTAGATAACTTTATCAGGACGCAATCGAACAAAAACACTTTGGATAAAACAAACAGGGACGTCGCCTTGCTCAAAGAGTTTCTGAGAACGATAGTAGAGATAGAGATAAAGAGATGAAGAAATACAATTTAGGTCTTACCCTTGAATTTTGCAGTTATCTAGTTCTGCTCAGGACACGACTAACGGTCTATAAACCTGTTCAGGTTGAATACGTAATAACAACGTTCATCCCAAAACGGGAAAATAAGCAAAATTACATGTAGCTGTCGTGGTTCACGTTCTCTAAACCATGCAGAATTTGATTATTTCACGTCGCTGTTTTTCAGAGGACGGCTAAGCAAAGTGATGCTTTTGCACAGCCATTGTTCTGCTTGTTAAACCTTTTGATTGGTGACGTTTTCAAGGCTTTCTTAATCTCGGTATTAGTCAGTCTGAGGCGTGGCCTTATGTCAAGTTAAGTGCACAAAGGGATGTTGTTACCTACCTTGAGCTTTCTCATTGGTTTCAACGGAGTTTAGCTTAGATTCTTTACTGAACTTTGAGCTATGTATTGTGATCTTGCCTCACTGTTTAATTTACTTCGCCTTTTGGTATCTATAATTATATTGACATTTTGCACACACAAAAATAGTTCGGTAAAGTTAAATTAAAATAATGAAGCGAGGTTCTACAAAATTTTGTTTACTCCATGACTTTACCGTGATTTGATCGCCGGTTTCCTTGCTGTTGCTGTTTCCCGTTACAACGCCAAACGTGGTCACAGCAAGATAATCAACAACGCTCAACAACCTTGGCATGGGTGGTGCGCTGTTTAATTTCACCACTTGGGTCAATGATCTACGATTCCAGCGACCTGTGACTATAAAATAAGGTTTGGTGTGCAAGAGAATTGCGTAAACGTGCGCGTTCGGATGCGCGTGTGGAAAACGGACTAAGAATTGACTGGTTACCATTAAATTACTTTTACTTGAGATACGCACGAATAAAGTCTTCTTCTAAGCTTTTAATTGTTTTGTCATTCATACAGTATACAAATAATGTGTGAGCAAGCTTAGGTTATCAACAGACCGGACATTGAATGTTGACCAAAATGGCACACACACTTGAAAATGAATTAAGCATAATTAAAGTGTGGTTAGTAGACTCTCTGGTCTACATCACAGGCATCATTGGCTAGTCGCTAGTCCTGCCGTCTCACAGTAATTAGTGTCGCAAATAGTCAGGGTCAATGTCGAACACTAAATAATTATTACTCTGTCTAGAAACTCGTATCACAAAGCTCCAAGTGGTTTTCCACCCATGCTTACAGGTGATCACGGAATGCTCTGCCCCACCCCAACTCTCAGCAAACCACTGTTAGTAAAATCTCGTTTTCTGACCGTCTAAGATACCTAGGGGAGATATGTTGTGAATTCCCTGCTACCCAAGTATTTCCACCATACCCAGCCTCTCTCTTTTTTTGTATATACTCAGTAGTGGGGGGGTGGGAGGGGATCAAAGTTGGTGTCAGTCAGGTTGCTAAGTTATATTTGAAATAATTCGAGCTTTGCCGCTTTTCTCTCGGAGGTCTAGACTCCAGTCCCTTGATGTACAGAATAGCAGAGTCAAACTGAAAGGTCGTCATTGTTCGGGCGTGGAACATTATTTCTCAAAGAGAAATTCTTGCCAATCGTCATCAGTTCTCACTAAATCTCCTCTAATTCCTTCTAATTTGTTCAGTGTCATCCTTACGTAACCATTAACCTCCCCGAGCTT
>CAXHUQ010001334.1:65000-77500 GCA_964020085.1 Micromussa lordhowensis
TAGAGATAGAGATAAAGAGATGAAGAAATACAATTTAGGTCTTACCCTTGAATTTTGCAGTTATCTAGTTCTGCTCAGGACACGACTAACGGTCTATAAACCTGTTCAGGTTGAATACGTAATAACAACGTTCATCCCAAAACGGGAAAATAAGCAAAATTACATGTAGCTGTCGTGGTTCACGTTCTCTAAACCATGCAGAATTTGATTATTTCACGTCGCTGTTTTTCAGAGGACGGCTAAGCAAAGTGATGCTTTTGCACAGCCATTGTTCTGCTTGTTAAACCTTTTGATTGGTGACGTTTTCAAGGCTTTCTTAATCTCGGTATTAGTCAGTCTGAGGCGTGGCCTTATGTCAAGTTAAGTGCACAAAGGGATGTTGTTACCTACCTTGAGCTTTCTCATTGGTTTCAACGGAGTTTAGCTTAGATTCTTTACTGAACTTTGAGCTATGTATTGTGATCTTGCCTCACTGTTTAATTTACTTCGCCTTTTGGTATCTATAATTATATTGACATTTTGCACACACAAAAATAGTTCGGTAAAGTTAAATTAAAATAATGAAGCGAGGTTCTACAAAATTTTGTTTACTCCATGACTTTACCGTGATTTGATCGCCGGTTTCCTTGCTGTTGCTGTTTCCCGTTACAACGCCAAACGTGGTCACAGCAAGATAATCAACAACGCTCAACAACCTTGGCATGGGTGGTGCGCTGTTTAATTTCACCACTTGGGTCAATGATCTACGATTCCAGCGACCTGTGACTATAAAATAAGGTTTGGTGTGCAAGAGAATTGCGTAAACGTGCGCGTTCGGATGCGCGTGTGGAAAACGGACTAAGAATTGACTGGTTACCATTAAATTACTTTTACTTGAGATACGCACGAATAAAGTCTTCTTCTAAGCTTTTAATTGTTTTGTCATTCATACAGTATACAAATAATGTGTGAGCAAGCTTAGGTTATCAACAGACCGGACATTGAATGTTGACCAAAATGGCACACACACTTGAAAATGAATTAAGCATAATTAAAGTGTGGTTAGTAGACTCTCTGGTCTACATCACAGGCATCATTGGCTAGTCGCTAGTCCTGCCGTCTCACAGTAATTAGTGTCGCAAATAGTCAGGGTCAATGTCGAACACTAAATAATTATTACTCTGTCTAGAAAATCGTATCACAAAGCTCCAAGTGGTTTTCCACCCATGCTTACAGGTGATCACGGAATGCTCTGCCCCACCCCAACTCTCAGCAAACCACTGTTAGTAAAATCTCGTTTTCTGACCGTCTAAGATACCTAGGGGAGATATGTTGTGAATTCCCTGCTACCCAAGTATTTCCACCATACCCAGCCTCTCTCTTTTTTTGTATATACTCAGTAGTGGGGGGGTGGGAGGGGATCAAAGTTGGTGTCAGTCAGGTTGCTAAGTTATATTTGAAATAATTCGAGCTTTGCCGCTTTTCTCTCGGAGGTCTAGACTCCAGTCCCTTGATGTACAGAATAGCAGAGTCAAACTGAAAGGTCGTCATTGTTCGGGCGTGGAACATTATTTCTCAAAGAGATTTAAAATTAAAATAAACTTAAGGTGTTATTGCAAAAAATTTATAATGTAAAAATAATTAAAATCAACCAAAAATATCAAAATCGGAGCTAAATGGTGTTAATCTAACGACGTATTTAATTTACCACTTCCCGTGACATTTGTATGGATGAAAATGGCGACAGAAGACTTACAATGAAAGATTCCCATTGTGTACATTCATTGGGTTTTCAAGTAAGTTTACCTTACCTTGATAAAGAAATTAACCTGGTCTTAATCAGAAGTTAATGCATTAACGTCACCAAAAGGAGAAGTTGAACATGGGCTGTCTCAGGATGTTTCTTCCTTCAGTCGCTTGTTGTGTTCGCCCGAGTTTGATTCCTGTCAGAGCACTCATTGAGAATAAACCTTTTAATACATTTTTCATTTTAACTCTCAAGCGTGATTGGTAGTCAACGTTAAATTATTCCATGACATAAATTATATTTCGACACTGAAAGTTAAACGTGATCATTATCCAGATATTTCTTCCTTTAGCGCTTGTTCATTCTTGTCAGCTGGACTGATTGAACAGCCGTTCTTAGGCTTGTCGAATCAGGACTATACATAACGAAATATATCTTTGCTTTGCTTCGTTTCAATTCAGTTTCTGGCATTCTTTTGTAAACAAGACCGCGAATTTAATTTTTTTTTAAAACAGTGATAGCGATATGATAACTTTTCAAACTTAGAGATTCGAAAAATGAAGAATCTTGTCTTTGAAGACTAAAATAGAGCGATTAGAAGTTTTTGTAAAGTATTTGAGTCAAGACGTCCTCTTTTGTTATGCTTGTCAATACAATACAGTTTGTCAAAAAGAAAAATGAACTTATAACGTAAATAGATCGAAATGAGTTTGTCTCTTAACTGTAAGAGAGAAATTGTTTTATAAAGCTAAGTGGGAAGACATTATTCATGCGATCAACCTTGTACAGTGTATGATCTGTTATCACTAAAAATTGGACAATGTAAGATTATCTTATCTTTTGCATGTTGGTAATGGTTTTTCATATCTCACGGGCTTGTTACGGATGGACCATTAGAAAAGTGATTGGGGGGTGGGGTGGGGAAAAAAACAAAAAGAATTTATGCAAGGGAAAATATCAAGAAAAAAAATTCGAGCGAAGAGGAAGGCGAAGAAATAAAAAATTCATGCAAAAGGAAGATCCAATTGCGACTTTTATTTAATATATAAAATTTGCCAAGGTCTATTAAAAATAATTCTTATTCAAAACATTCTTGGGGCTTTACCCCAGGCCCTACTATATTATTATTTATATTACATTAAGATATCTAATAGTGTACTAAAGTGTTTTCTTCACTTTGCATGAAATGACAAATATAAGGTGACATAAATTAATTCATACTACAATAGCCAGAAATGTTTTTCAGAAATCAACAATATTACCAGGCACAATATGAATAAATAAAAATCACTTTCTTCTTATTGAAAGGACGCAATTAGAACCTTGTTTTTGCTTTAAATTGCAGCTAGTGTACCTACAGATATTTGTCTGAAAAAAAGGAAATTCGTGCAGAGGGTTTCAGCTGCAAAAAAAAAACCTGCACAAGCAGGGAGTGAAAAAAAAAATCGTGCAAGCTGAAAATTCCCCAGCCCCCCCCACCCCCGATCACTTTTCTAATGGTCCATCCCTTAGTTCCAGACTGTTGATACTAACAAACAAATCATGAACACTACTATATGTATTCAACCTACAATATTTACTAATATGTACATCTGTTTGTAAAAGCGTTTCGCGAATAACTTGGAATTGTTACTCAAGGATACTTCTTTTATTAACATTTTGACAACATTTTTGTTCTGGAGTTATATGACTCGGCGGTTACATTGATCAACTGCAATGCCTGTGCTGTAAAAGAGCCTAAATTAAGGAATGGAGACGAAATGTTTGGCTACTAAATCAAAGATCACATACAGAATGCCTTCTTGCATATTAGTAAAATGCTGTAGTTGAAATCGAGTCTAAAAAAGTTATGGAAAGGGGTCGGACACACAATAAGTCTATTTCTGGCTCTTAACTCGTTCTCTTGCGAAAAGGATCTTTGAGCTCGCATAAAGGGGTTGGTCTGGAGATAACTATCATTATTATACATTGTAGTTACCATCTGTCTTCTCATTGGCTAAAAGCCTACTGTTAATTCTGGGGAACAGCGCAACCTACAGATTATTCACTAATCTGTACCTACAGATTAGTGAATAATCTGTAGGTTGCGCGCGCAATGCATGATTTCCAAGGGTAATCATGTCAACTTCGCGCGATTCGTGTTGCTTGCCATCAGTGAAGAAGCAGAAACATGACTTCCAAGTTTTTGCGTTCGTTCAATGTATAATAAAACAATTATTAGATTCGGTTTTTGTGATATCCAGAATAATCAAGGTCTCGGTAAGAGTTATCAGCCTCAGCCTTCGGCTTCGGCTGATAACTCTTACCTCGACCTTGATTATTCTGGATATCACAAAAACCTCATCCAATAATTGTTTATTATTATTCAACGAATTGTAACACTATCCAAATATGGTCATGATGCTCTCGATATCTGTCATCCGTAGGTAACAGATATCCGGTGGTATACGTAGCTTCGTACGTGGGAAGAAAAAGTGAAGTGAGAAAATGTCGACAGAGAGATTTACAAGGATTTAGGCTGTTTTGTTATCAATTTGTTGAATAATAAAACAATTATCCTCCTCATCTCGCGGAATATCGTCTGATTTTAGCCGACTCGGCCTACGGCCTCGTCGGCTAAGTATCAGTGGATATTCCGCGCGATTTCGCAGGATAATTGTTAAATAGCGGTGTTTGATTCCGTACGTGTTCCATTATAGCTGCTCCTCACTATCTATTGCCAAATTCGATACCAATTTCATTGGACAGGCACTAATACATTCAGTTTCTTACGCACGGCGACTAGAAGTTGTGTTAAATTGCCCTGGCTATTAATCATAAATTGGTATGACGTAATCTGAACCAGTTTCCAGCACCATGCTTGTGCCATTTTGTTCGACTTACAACGAATGCCAAAAGGACTAGGCCGAGTATGAAGTCAGTCCAAGCTTAGAATGCATTAGACGTGTCAAGAATGAAACTTTTTTTTTATGGCTAGTCTGACACGCGTGTTTCGTCTCTGCCAAGAGACTCATCAGAGACCTTTCAGTGTAGCTAACTCTTCGAACATCGCGTTCGAAGTCCCGCTAGCATCTGAATTGTTTGTGGCAATCTGGCCTTATATCTCATAAGGATTCCCATGATTTTCTCTCAATTAGATCATTTGTATTGTAACTTCTTTAGGAAGGCGTTGAAGCTGCAACTTGCGTGTAACCTTATTAAATAAAATATATTTTATTCCTTCTCCAGTACTTTATGTATTATTCCACTTTATTAATTGTTCTTATTTTTTTCTTGGTTAACTTGTTTAAGGAGGTGTCAACCTTTGCAAGATCTCAATTGTTAAGGGGTAAACGAATAGCGGGAATAGAACATTGACAAAACGCACATTTTTTCAGTGTAAAATCACCCTGCCTTTTATCTGCTTTTATTTAACAATAGTGGTGCACAGTTACAAGTTCACTAATTTTGAAACCTGGACAGCGATAAAACTTGAAGCGAGGAAAACGTGCTAAAAATGTTCAGTAACTATTACGTCCTTTAAGAGAAAATGGTCTCTTGGTCTTTTTCTCAGTTCAACACAATCGTTGTTTGCATTGTTCAAATCAAATGTTCAAATGTTGCTGTATATGGTGGTTCAATGCGCTTAGCTACACCTAGCTAGTTCACAGGCATGCCACTTAAACTGAGTGAAACAAATGTATTAGCTAAACATAATAGGCTTAAAAATTCCAACTGGCGGGAGGCAGACCAGTTGGCTATTTACAAGCATGATCGAGGAGGTTAAACTACAACCAGTTATAATCACAGCCAATCCTCCCATGCTCCACTTGCTTAGAAAAAATTAAAAATGTTTTAACAAGTACCAATCGAAATTTTTCACAGTAAGCCTTTAAAAAAAAATCGCTGTTTTGTATCGAAATTATTTTAGTCCTGAGGCTTTGGAACTTCTTCAACAAATATCCGGGACACTGATTTATATCCCGTGTGGGCGTCAGTACCTGATCCATAACCCTCACAATCGCCAACCCAGAATCCCACGCGCACCATCCCTTTGGGGATTTTATTACAGTGTCCCTCAATATGGCGGACACGGTGTAGGTCTTGAGTGTTTCCTTGCCACATGTACACAATACCGTCAATAGGTAGTGGAGCTGCACACTCAGCACCGTTGAAAGTGAAATACCAGCGTTTGCAGCAGGCAGTGCACTTGTAGATTCTTAGAGCACCAGTCCAGTAAACATGCAGGCTTGTATCAGAAAAGTTTTTGGTAAACATACAGTCCTATGGACAAAAATGTTTTTTTTATTAATAGGTTTTCTTGGTGAAGGTTTAAAATAGGAATTTTTAAATTGAAATTCCCAAAACCGGCATTGGAAGAGGTTTTTAAATGACGTCATTCAGACTGCAGTATATTCATTGTCTGTTATTTATCTATACACTATATAGTGCAGTAAAAAGTGGAAAGAAAGAAAACTAAACCATGACTTATTATATTGTATATATAGCGAGAATTTTAGGCAATAAACCTTGCAAATAGAATTCTATATGTGCTATATTTCCACATGTGAAAAAAGCGATACGTCCAATCAGCTTTGCGTATAGCATTCTTCACATGTGAAAATATAACCAATCACCGTTCAGGATAGAATCACTTAGCCAATCAGAGTTAAGCATTCAAATGGCTTCCGAGAAGCGCGGGCTTGAAATCAGCGTGTAAAATGAGGTTGACAGGCCTACACGACTCCTACTGTTCGTGGCATTTATACATTTGCCGTTTTCTTTTCGGTCTCTCGACCTTTTTGTCGCTTCGTATAGTTTGTGTTATAAGGAGAAAGAAGAGCCGTTAAGATCGTGCTCTGGCAAATTTTAAGAGGTCATAGGTCTGCATGATTTCCTGTAGGGAGGGGGGGGGGGGGGGAGGGGGAAATACAAGTAATAAGATTTTTTTATTTTTTGTCTTAAATGCACAGCCTGAGAAGAGAACAATGAGCAGCGAATATGTTTCCCCCTATGAAAAGGCAAAAATGATGAGAGTGGAGGATAACAATCTGGCTTTGCTAAAACAGAATATCGTAAGTTCAAAATTTAATAAAGTAACAAATAGTTGAACTGACTAGTTATCACTGACAGGAATCTTGACCATTAATGTACAGTGCTCAACAACATTTATGTTCAAAATAAGAAGAAATGCATGTTTTCTTACATCAATGGCTTGTGTAGTACACGTGTAGAATTTGTCTTTATGCAATGCATTGTCCTTATGCAACGTATATATTTTTTTCTTTCAGATTCCAAAGCCATATGCGATTATTACCACCTTATTTTTTTTGAAAGCCAGGAAACTGGATGAAGTCAAATTGATTAACATTAAGAAAACATTAACAAGCTTGGGGGTAACTTCACCCAAAGGACAAAATTTTTCAAAGGAACATTATGCAATTTTATTGGGGAAGGAACTTTTTGATAAGGGGAAGGTGAGAAGAATAGATGAAGGGAAAGTGGTAACCAAAAGCAATCTTGAATTGACTGCGTAACTGAAGCTGGCTCAAGATGGAGGTTTTAAAATACATGTAGCTTTCAAACATGTCCAGGTACATGTATACCGATACAAAAGTCTGGACAGTCTTTTTTTATAATCCAACACTTTCTATGTTGAAGCACAATGACATAATAATATGAATAAAGTAGAGGTTCAAATTGTAAAGCAGTTTCCAGAGCAGAACTACATTGCTGGTTCGAGCCTAAATGAGGTTTGCAATCTTTTGTCAATTTCTATTGAACAAACCTGACATGACTTGAAGGTCTGTCTTGATCCAGTTCAGTTTATTCATTTCAATGATTGCTTTTAGAATTATTTTTTAATGGAATTATTTATCAATTTTAGAAGAGTTTTATTGTATATATGGGTTTTTACAGTAAATCAGTAGAATTAACATACTTTCTTTTACCATAAGTTTGTTTAAGTTCAGCAAATGCAGATCAAATATAAAGTGTAAGTAAGAATAGGAATTATCTAGTATAAAAATGTTCACAGAAGAAGGATGATTCTTTATAATATTTATGCAAATTATTGAAACGTTCACAGAGGAAGTATGATTATTTAAAATATTTATTCAAATTATTGAAATTGAAGTAATTCAATTATCTCTATAGGTTTAATTCAACATCAAGAACATATTTAGGATGGAAAATATACTTAATAAATTATTTATAATCAGTATTTTATATATGATAGACTGCATCTCAATCATATGTTGATTACAGTCTATGAACTTCAAACTTTCGAATTCGTCCTTTATTGATATGAGGTTTTTACATCGCTTTGCTTGTTACAGATATGATATGTAATGCATGTGTATTATTTTTTGGGGAAAAAATGTGGACATTTACATGTAGCTGAAAATTATTACATTAAAGTGCATACATTTTACAGATATTTTGTGCAGGTTATTTGTGTATATTTTACTAACATTTTATGTATTCTCTAGTTTGCTTTTTCCAAGATTTTATTCAGATTACGTTTGATTGTTTCATTACCCTGTTTCTTTTTCATAGTGATTTCACAGAGAAAATGACAACATTTTGTTAACATTTAGTTCAGTAAAATGTGTACATTCTACAGACATTATCTGGACTTTTCTGCAACATTTTGTGTAGGTTATTTATGTAGATTTTACTAAGATTCTATGCGGCTTTCTTTTACAGAGATTATATGAAGAATTTGTGTTACTGGATTTACAGACATTTTTCCCCCTGCATTTTTTACAAAGAATATATGGAGATTTTACAGAGATTTCTATATATGCCATAAAATCTCTGTAAATCTCGACCTAAATTTACAAGAAAAATAGCAAGATTTTACAGACATTTTGCACGATGTCAGGACACAAAATGCGTTAAAATTTACAGACTTTTTATGAAGATTACAAAATCTCTGTAAGTGTGCAAATTTACAGACATCGTAATTTACAAAGGAAATGTAGACATTTTACAAAGATTTGATTAACTTTTTTGAAGTCTGTAAATGGTTCAAATTTTCCAGTGTTTTACTTCACTTTCGGAAAAGCAGCAATGGAATATATCCAACAAATATCTTGAGCGCTAGAACTTCAGTTTGAGAATCAATAGCCATTCAAGAAACCGAGGAAGTAAATTTAACACCAGAAAGCCAACACCAATCAAGGAGGGACATTCAAATAAACAGTGTAAGTCAACAGAGTCTGAATTTGCCTTTCTGTGTTTTTGCACAGCGCGAAGCGTCGCTATGACATATTGAATCTGACAGTAAGCTTAATTATGGACAAACGAAAAGATTTCTCACTATGTATTTACGAATTTTCCCCTATTATATTTAAGCTTGTGTAGGCTTGTTGTCCGCCTGTATCTGGACTGGAAAGCGGATTTGTTTTTCATTACCCTCGGTCATTCATTACGTTCTCGGCGTTCTGCATGTAAACTTATGGTGTCGGAAAAAACTAAAACTGATCTAATGGGTCTGTTTAATTCTCGTTATATATACAATAAACAAATTACAGCATAGAAAGTGCTTTGTACGGATTTTTATTCACTCGTTACAAGATTTTGGAAAACTCACTCGTTCGCTGCGCTCACTCGTTCGTTTTCCAAAGTCTTGCAACTCGTGAATAAAAATCCGTACGTCGCACTTTCTATGAAGTAATCTATATATATACAAATCAGGTACCTTGATGAGACCGTAGTCTTTTTCATCATTCAAATTTTGCCATGCGCACTCCTTCCAGTTTTTATAATGCGTCTGGCCAGACGTCCCAGGAATTCCACTTTTCCCAGTCTCCCCACGCTCTCCTTTTGGTCCGCTCGGGCCCTGGACACCAGTTTCTCCCTTTGTTCCTTGCAGTCCTGGAGGTCCTATTGGTCCAGTCATTCCTGGGGATCCTTGATTTCCGTCACGACCATCACGTCCATCCCGCCCGGGTATCCCCGGGGAACCAGGCTTGCCATGTGTACCGGGTTGACATGCGCAGCAAAAGGAAGATGGCTTTGAATAAAACGAGATTGCGTACGCAGTTAATTCACCGTATCAAACACCGTTTTAAGTGAAGCTATATCACGAAGATCTGCTCCCCCTTATGGAGGATCCTAAACGGTTTCTTTTCTTTGCTTTGAAGTTCATTAGAAATGTTGCGCTTCTCGAATTTTAAGTAATTTTTATAACAATTTGCTACAGAAATGGCGTATGGAACTAAAAGAACAGTTATTAGCAAGTCTATAAAAGGTTTGTGTTTACTACTTGACTTTACCGTGATTTTGTCGCTTGTTTGCTTGCTGTCGCTGTTTCCCGTTACAACACAGAGTGTGGCCAGCAAAATAAGCAGTAAACTTGACATGGTAGCGCACTGTGTAATTAGAACATTTGATTTCATTAGTTACGATGTTGATGAGAATAATTCTACGTGCAAGGAGAAGCACTTGGAGTCTCACAGCGTGCCGAACTGACTGAGCTTAGCTTACAAGGTCAAGATGCATTTCAGATTTGTGACTTCTTGTAAAACAAAATTTAAGCCGTTTTAATTTTAATCGATACTGTTAATACGTTGACAATGTTCCCTCGTGTTTATGGGTTGCAGGCAAAGACTAGTGCCTAGCAAATAGTTCATGCGTCACAACGACTTATCCTAGTTCTTCTGATTCATTTGTAATGATGGTCATCAAAACCCCTAAAACCGCGATTCTGCAAAATCGGTAGAAAGTTTGCCTTTCACTGAGAGGCAAACTAGCCGCAAAGCCGGATATTAAATGAAGTAAATGAACAGCATAACGTTTCTCCTCAGAAGCGTTATGCCGTTCATTTACTTCATTTAATATCCGGCTTTGCGGCTAGAAAAGGTTTGGAGTGGATAAGAATGGATGAGATAAGCAAGAACACTGAAAGTAAAACTACAAACGTCTCTTTGCAAGAGTCGAAAATAAGAGAAACCCGTTTATTTCAAAATAAAAACAAAACCAAAATAAAACATAAAACGGATTTGGATGGTGCAACTGTCCCGCATGTAGCAAGCTTACGGTTACGTGCACGACACGAATTGTTTCGCGTACTTGAGAGCTTTCTGTTCGATTTACAAGAAATAAGACGTATCGTGCCGGTAGGCAAAAGATCGTACCGTCTCTGAAGAGCATGTGTTTATACATGTAGGCAAATTATTGCTTTTCCAGCACTTCGCGTGACTGTACGCACGAACATTCCTTTGTTTACTAACTTTCAAGCACTTTGCCTGTTTTGCGTCACAGAAGAAGATTAGCAGATGTAAAACAAAAATACAATAAACAAGCTAAAGCGGCCATTTTGAGTATTTTGACGATCTTCATTTTTGTGTTTGCATTATCATAACATAACTAACATAAACTCTATCCACCGAAGTTAAGTCATGACTAATCATGCCTTCCTAATTCAGCTGAATATTTAGATAGAAAAATAATAGTGTTACTAAGGTAGACAAAATGTCCGCAGGTAATTAGTTCTTTAGATACAACGCTCACCTTGATGAAGATATCCCAAGTAGGGTTTACCGGGTTTCTAATTGAGAAGTTGAAGCCGAGGTCAAAGAGAAAAGAAAGACTATAACCAAACGAGAAAGCGAAAATTAATCAAGACAACGACACTGAACTTACAAGCCGAGAGCTTTCTCTGTTAAGGGTTAATCACTCGTCTGCAGTCGTACGTAGTACGTGAAGTCAAATGGTGATTGTTCTTTGTTCTTGTAAAGTTTCTGTCAGAACATGACTGACAACTAAAACCTCGGATTTCGTTAACACTTGAATTCTCCCATATGATTGGTAGCTTTTTACTCCTTACGTTACTCTATGATATAACTTGGCAAGTTTGAATCACGCTATTACCTGATACAAAGGGCTACGTGAAGAAATGCTGTCGTTGATTGTAGGTTTAGCACATGCTATATTAATAAGTAACTGGATGATATGTCTGTGTCAGTCGGGCTGACGCTATAGCTAAGTCCGATCCAAAATGTTCCTGCGTCATTCTTTTTCAGTAGTGGTGATTCTGTTGACAGCTTTTGCAAAGGAAATCAAACTTTTAAGCACCTTTTTCTGGTTATTTGTCAGACTAGATAAATTACTGTTAAAAGGGGGTTATGGGGAGCGAAGCTGCGATTTATTTTGAGTATGTTAATTCCTCAATCGGTTCCCTGCGCTGTTTACTTTCCAAGTTTCTCATTTATTTGGCTTTGTTTAGTTTTGCCAGTCACCACTCACCTTTTGTACCAAATTATATATTTGGCCGGGTTGTTCCAAGCTCGATTAAGCTAACCCAGGGTTAGCGAGAATTTTGAGATCAGTTTTGCAACTTTTCGGAGAGGTTTTCTGTTTATGTTGTTTGGCCTTCTTTTTTGAATTGGAATAAACTCAAACTAAACAAAAAACAGGAAGCGAAAAACATTTTTATACAAGAAAAATTAATGCTTCGGTTACTTTTAATCCTGGATTAGCGTTAACCGGCTTTCGAAAAACCCGGCCCTGAAATTCATTTGCTTCTTTCGATATCAAGCCTAAAAACTAATTTATTGCTGACTGAACATATCTGCAATGGGGACAGATACAGTATTAATTTGGGAAAGATTTATTTTTAGCTGTCTTATTAACGGGTGCATAACTGTCTTACTGTACTCAGATCGAAGGTTAAAACAAAAGCTTTTAACTGTAATCTTTTACTGTGTTACGTGCCGTTATAAAAAGCAAGTGCTATATTTTTGCATTTAAAAATAAAAATGGGGTCTCCTTGTGTGACGTTTGGGAT
>CAXHUQ010001334.1:82500-105039 GCA_964020085.1 Micromussa lordhowensis
CCGTGTCCGGGTAAATGGTCTCGACGTTGTACTGGGGCACTAAATGGTACTTGGGTACTTGGAGAACCCAGTGTCTGAACGCAGCACCAGAACACTAATTTGTGCTGGTGCCCAGGCTCCAGTAGCCTCCTACGCAGACGCTCTTTGGGCTCGTCACGCAATCTTCCTCCCCCACGAATGTCTGCTGAAGGCAAGAGGACATTCCTTTCCCTTTGTTTGCTTGCGTCCCGGTTTGGACTCAAAGATCAGCTGGAGATCACGTGAAAATTACTTTAGAGCCAATCGGCGTCGGCTAATTATGTAATTAAAAGCTAATAATAAACTGAACAGGCTCCCTTGGGGCGAGAAGTACAGCTCAAATTTACTATGCAGCTTTTCTATAGCTAATCCAGTCCGCGTTCGTAGATCTAAGTGCACTTCATCTTTTTCACAGTGAAATAAATTATAGTTTCTCGATGGGGATTTAAACAGATTATCGTAACTGTCTCGCACACTCAATGAAAGGACACGCTCAGCTGCACGCTAGTATTTTGGTGCTTTGCGATCATTTCAAGTAGACTTTCCGCAGGCTTCCAGCATTTGATAGAAACCAGCCATGCAAATGAATGTCCGTGTACGAACATGTCCATCCTTTTCTTCACGTATTAAATACTTTACAGCTTCTTGCCGATAACGTCCAGATAATCGTTGAAAGGTCACTTTGGTATCCGTAGATTAACGAAGACGTCCACCTTTTTCTTCACGAAATATTTCATAGCTTCTCGCTGAAAAGGATTCAAATCGACGATTTTGAAAGTCTCGCAAACCCGTTGGAAGGCCACGCAAATATTCGCCATTCTTACAACGTCGCGCGCGAAAATTGATTAAGGTTCAAAGTTCGCTGCCTTGATCGGGAAGTGCGCTGTGATTGGTCTAATTAAACAACCCATTCGTTTCAGCAGACGTTCGTGGGGGAGGAAGATTGCGTGACGAGCCCAAAGAGCGTCTGCGTAGGAGGCTAAGGCTCCAGCACCCGTGCACCAAGTGTGAACCCAGCAAGTATCATAACACGCAACTATGAAAACCAGGAAGGGAATGCATTAAATTGAACGACGGTTTTCTCTCATTCTTGTCACAGCTTTTAAATACTACAGGTTCCATCACTACAGACATTCCTTCCATTTCAATTTATGCCAATTCTTGCCGTAATTAATACGTTTACCTTGATCAAACAGTTGCCTTTGTCGTCATTCAGGCGCACTTTTCCAGTTCTTATAAAACATCGATCCCATGATTCATCTAATTGTCTTCCAATATCATTTTTATTTTTCCAGCAACTATGTTATTTGATGTATGATATCCACACACAAGTTGCTCCAATAAACCTAATTAATCAATTTACCAAAATAAGAACAATGCATAACTATAACACGAGATCGTCCTCAAATGAATGCTTCACTGTAAAAACCTCAAGAACAGAAAAAATGAAAAAATCTTTTACAAGAATTGGCGTTTCAATCTGGAATTCGATTCCACTATCACTAAAATCATTAAACAAATCAGCATATCAAAATAAAATTAAAAAACTACTCCTTGATGTTTTAAATTGTGAAGATGACTATATTGAAGTCTCCAAACTGATTAAACACTTTGCTACATTAACATAGCCTGTATTATATAGTTATTACCTTCTAGTTTTTCTTTGTTTTTCTTCGTATGTGAGTGTAATTTATTATATTGTTAGTATATTTCCCTAATTAGCTGTATTATATAGTCATTTGTTATTACCCTCTAGCTTTTCGTATGTGAGTGTAATTTATTAATATCATTAGTGTATTTTCTGTAATTAATTGGTTAATTAATTAGTTAATAGTGGTATTTTATTTCTCTATTGTAGTAAGTGTGTAACCCTTGTCCCCGCCTCGATTAGTCATTTTACTAGTAGCGGGGGCAAGTAATTTTGTAATGATGTATATATCTTATTATCAATAAAGTTCAAAGTTTCAAAGTTTCAAGATTCCACTCTCTTCTCGTTTACCCTTTTCCCCAGGTATTCCAGGATCCCCCTTGGCCCCGTCTAATCCATTTACACCGGGAGGCCCCTGGAGTACGCATTCTCCCTTTTGCACTCACAGCCAGGTGCCTCAAAAATATTCTAGATCAGCAGGTTTTCTCTCTAGTTTTAGTGGCATCGGTGTGGCAAGCTCAGCCTTGGTCCTCAGTATAAATCTTTGCCTGGTAACTCGTCTGGGGGAAGTACACCCCCTCTGAAACCTGCAGTTAGCCGGGGGCTACTACCAAACAATCCTACTCTGAGAAGGGATTTCAGAAGGGGCTCAAAACCTCTCGGTTGCAGCCTGGAGAAAAAGGGCCGGTCCTCATCAACCTATTCGTCGGCTTGAAAAAGTGGGAGGGCTGGTGCCGTGAACGGGAAGTTTATTCAGTTCATGCCCCAATTGAGGCCATTTTAGAATTTCTTACCTATGAACATACTGCAGGGAAAGCTTTCACAACACTGAATGTTTGTCTTTTTTGCCATATCAAGCAACATCCCAGTATTGATTCAGTGCAAGTTGGGGAACTCCCATTGGTGGTTCAGTTATCGAAAGGTGCCTTTAATCTACTCAACTAATCAACTACCTGGGAGGTTGATACGGTTTTGTTCTTTATTGAGAAGTTGGGTCTCAAAGAATCCATCTCGCTCAAAGACCTTTCCCAGAAGTTGGGTTTTCTGTTAGGGGTTAGAGACCTCGTTTCATGCCAGTTTCCCTAGTAATCCCGACCTTTGTGTCGAGCAATGTTTGAAAGAGTACGAGAATCGCACAGTGCCATTCCTGTAGTGGACCCAGCTAGGCCTAACAGATTACTATTGTCTCATATAAAACCTAGCAAGTCTATCACTTCCGAGACTTGCATGTACATGGGTTAAAGAGGTTTTGGCCAGGGCAGGTGATACCAATATTTTTAAAGCCCATTCAGTACGGGGGCATCAGCTACAGATGCTCACAACAAGGGTGTTTCCTTAATTAGAAGATAACCTTCATTTGCCCGAATGGTCGACAGACAGTATGTTTAGACGATTTTATTATAAGCCAACTCACAATCCTGGTCCTGCTAGTTTCCTGGTTAGCACCCTTATGAAAAAGACACAGGCCCACTTTAAAGTCACATTGTTATGAGACGACTGTTCCGAAGTATAATCACAGATTATGCCAGTGCCACTTGCGGCCTGCAGCATAAGATGGATTATATGAGGATAAAGGAGGCGAACATAACAAATGCCCTCCCACCTCACCCGTCTGTTGTTGGTTGGGCTCGTGTCTCTTCCTTGTTAATCATTTTGTATTACTTCTTTTTCTCTCTACAGGTTTCCCTATGGGTAGCGTTTACGTTACGTTTGATGCTGTTCTTATTTTCTCCCTTTTGAACGATGCTCAATAAAGTGGCGAGGAGAGGAGAAGCGCACAGGGACTCAAGGTACTTGTGTATTTTTTAATTTTTCAAATGTGTTCCGGTTATGCATTGAAGACGCTGTAATCTTTTTGTTTCAGAGCGAAATAAAGTTGGTTACACATTGCTATATTCGCCTCCTTAATCCTCGTATAATCCATCTTATACTGCAGGCCGCCAGCGGCACTGGCGTAATCTGTGATTCTTTGCGATTAAAAGTGAGTGGAATTTAAATTGATATCATTGACGTGAAAAAGTTAATGCAATTTCCACCCAAAATACTCAAGTAACACTTAAATACAGATATATAACGATCAATTACGACGACTCTTCCGTGATGTCTTCCCTCCTCAGCTGATATTCGTGACTGAGCTGACGACGTCGAAGCAAATCCTTGAATGCAAATTACGGTAAAGCACACGTTTGATTCAACGAGTATTCATCAATTCTTCCATTGTCATGTACACAAAATAAACTTGCAATATGTTACCTTGCAGGCGCGGATCCAGGATTTTTTAATGGGGGGTGGATGATACAGTCGGCCACATAACTATACGTTAATATATTATAAGTTATCCGACGTTTGACCCCAAATTGTTATGATGGGCTTCTCCGAAGGGGGGTGGCTAGCCACCCAATACACCCCCCCCCCTGGATCCGCCCCTGCCTTGCCTACATCTGGTACAAAAGTTTGCCGTTGGAACCGTCTCAGCGCCACAGTGTAAACTAAAAACAATACCGTTTCGTTTCCTCAGCGAGATCGAAATGTCAAAACATTTTTTCGCTGGTTTTTATCTTAAAATGTGTTTCGAAGAAACTACTTATTAGCTTTTAGTGAGGAATTTGTTATTGTCATGGCAGTTGTGGGCCACCGTAAAACCAGCTCTCTACAATGGCCGGCCACTTTTTTGCGTCCCGGCGCAAAGTCCATACATTCACTCTTAATTTAACCTCTCTCCATACAGCACACGGAAAACTGGCTTATAATAACTGTTTGAATTGCTAGATATGAAATATCTTATTTACGAAAATAGTGACCACAATTTCTCTTGTTATTTCTCCCAACTCAAATACGTTTTCCGATTGGAGGAGAACGTATCACGTGTCATGGGTCAAAACTCACTAACTCCCTAGGGCGAAAATAAACTCACTAACTCCCTTAGGGAAATACCAACTTGAACTTTCGACTCGCACTTGATCAGGTCGTGCACCTTGAAACCGGGGCAAATTTGTATGCCAGCCGACCTGAGTTGTCAGGAAAGCCATTGAAGTCGGGCAATATTCCTTGAAGTTTATTGAGTCTATTGAGTCTTACTTACAATGAACACCGCCTGCAAATAGCGAGCTAATCTAGGCAGGCGGTGTTAGGGACACTAGAGACAGCATTCATAATTCAAGAAAAGGAATTTATAATTGCAAAAACATATCAGATTAACAAGGGGAATTTTGAACTATTTTATTAATATAATACTATTAATTTTATTTACTATTTTACTATTACTATTTTATCTCCAAGCTTTTAATTTAGCGCCAAAAATGGGTCGCTCAAGTTCGGCAACTGGCTCTTCGATCGCTGTCGCCAGATAGGAAAATATTACAACAAAATATGCTGTTCCTCCTCAAATATAACCCAGAATTCTCGAGTTAAGCATTAGGTACAAAGCAAAAAACTTTAGTATTGTCTTTATTTTTTGTTAACTGCGAAGAAAAAGACTAGTATCGTGTCGTTTTGGTACAACAGCTCGGTTTATACTGCCGTTAGTCCTGCGAATGCGTCAACCAAATCATTTTTTCGCAATTTTTTCTTTTCTTGAGTAGGGAAGTATAACAAAACACTTTATATAATAATGCTGGCCCCTAGGGAAACAGTGAGCCATGACCTCTGCGACCTCGCAAAGGTCATGGGTTCGAATCCCCCGTCTATTTCTTCTAATATTGTCAAAACTTAAACACGTGATGTGACCCTGTTCGTAACTTCCTATTTACCTCAAGGACGCAATGGTTTGTCATTTCGATGACATAGAGATGGTACGAACATTATCACTACAAATCTCTATTGCGATTACACACCTACGTTGAGCTTTTCAGATACTAGGCGTTACGTGTATGATATACGATTGATTGATTGATCCATTGATTGATTTATTGATTGATTGATTGTTACCTAAGGGCATGAATATTGTTATTAAGCGGAATGTGTGACCTGCTCTACCCCTTGGTAGGATTCATTGGTTCTTAACAATAAATAGCAGTTCAAAAATGCAAAAAAAAATATTAAGCTTATAACAACATTTTGTGCTTAAGGCACTATAAGGGCTTAAAGGGTTAACTGTGAATGAGCACGTCCGCACTGACTAACATATGAAGATTTTTTTCAATGTTTGTTTTTATGATCCTGTGAAAGACTTCTCAATCTTGTAAATATGACTTTAAAAGTAGCTTCATTTTTATCCAATGCTGAGTATATCAATCGCGTGCAGAAGATAGCGCATGTTCTTCTTCTTCTCTTCTCATGCAACTTCATTCGATAACTTTAACTGGGGTTTGTTTTTTCTTGCTTAGATCTCTACTCTCTGAATGTGTAAGTTGTGTCGCTTGGTCTGTGTGTTCAATTTGTTTGCCGCCACATAAGGAAACAATTTTTTTTTAAGTGATCATCTATATCATATGTTTGTTACCGCCTTTCTAAAATTTGTTAAAGAAAATAAGCCTTGGGCATTGAAAAATTCTATACACGCTCGGAGACAAGAGGGTGGCTGAGGGTTCATGCGTACCACTTGATAAGGCCACAAATTTGTGTATGACGCTTGAAAAGACTCGTGAATTTAAAAGAAAAAAATCGTTAAAACCCCTACGTAAAACGGGATCATAAATCCCACTTTGATACCCTCTATACATGTCTGGGTATCAAACTAACAAGGCTCGGCCAAGTAATTTAAGGCGGGGGTAAACGTGAAAGCTGTTTTGAGGTCGCTTAACACGGCCTTTCTGCAAATATCTCGGTCACGTTTCAAGCGACACTAAATCTCTCTGCTTATCTCATTAACCACCGTTTGGCAGTTTTGTGTAGCCTTACAGAAATGTGACCGTTGTGGAGCCTTACAGATATTGCCCTATGTTGTTCGCAAACGCACCCGAGAACTGCTTGGACAACCTTGAGAACACGAAACCCCTATAAATGTTGGGCATGTGAGAAAAAACTGACTGCTGGAGTCTCACTATAATATAGGGATAGAGAAAGATAATACTCTTTACATTGATAGCGGCGTTTCAGGCAAGACGACACCAAGTCTCTCTCATCCGCAGAGGTTCAAACGTTCGTTATATAAATCCGTTGTGCGAAGTGTTCGCAGGCGCAAAGTCGAATGTATCGACCAGGCGCAGAACCTCTGCCAGATGTATGCCGATTTCTCGTACATCCTTGCCGTTTTCTCGTACATCGATAAATTCTCAGCTTTGGCTTCATTTGACAGCTTGAAACTCACAGAAATTGCTAATTATGTCGCTACAGTTTGCATTAGTCTTTTTGCGATCTAATTTCATATTTTCCAAGAAAAGAAGCAAAACGGTTTTACTTCGAAGGGCCCCCATTAAACCCATGAGGGGTAGTATTGCATGTAAAAACAATAATATGGCGAACGATTCGGATCAGCTGGACTGTCCTCTTCAAGAGCTGTCTCTTCAAGGTAAATCTCAACTTAAATAAAATCTTGCAATCTGTATATCTTATATTTATTTTTTTTTGGTATTATTTGCAAACGTTTAAGTTAGAGCTTCTGTAAAAACAAATTATCTAGATCTAAAGCAACAGGTCTTGATAATATTTCTGCTAGATTTATCCGTGAATGTGCTGATCTTATTTCGGTCCCTATATCTGACCTCTTTAACAAGTCTTTAACTTCTGGCATATTTCCTGACGATTGGAAAAGTGCTAGAGTTATCCCGTTGTTTAAGCAGGGTGAGCGATCTGATCTTTAAGAAATAGAAAACATGTGCCGTGTTTCTATCGAGTTATAGAAACACGAGTGAAAGTTTGGGAGAACGAGAAATGCTGTGGGAACACGAGCCGCAGGCGAGTGTTTCCACAGCTTTTTCGAGTTCTCCCAAACTTTCACGAGTGTTTCTATAACTCGATAGGAACACGGAGAACATGTTTTCTATTTCTTTTAGAAAATACCGCGACGAAGAAAAAGAAAAACAACTTGTTTACTTTGATCATCAAAATGTAAATTCTCTTTGTTCGCGCCATCATTACGTCAACAGCTCGTGTTAGTTCTGTGTTTCTATCGAGTTATAGAAACATGGTTTTAAACCAATCAGCGTGCGTATTTGCTTTGGGTTATTTTCTAAAAATAATTATCGACCAATTTCAGTCATCTCAGTAATTGCTAAGGTATTCGAGAGGATCGTGTATGACCAGCTTTATAGCTTTCTAGCTAAAGAAGACGTAATTTCTAAACAACAGTCGGGCTTTCGCTCATTGCATTCAACTGTTACTGCCCTATTAGAAGCTACCGATAGTTGGGCGTTTAATATCGATCGCGGTAATGTTAATGCTGTAGTTTTTCTCGATTTAAAAAAGCATTTGACACGGTTGATCACGAAATCTTTTAACTAAAATGAACCATTACGGAGTTCAAGGAGTAGCTCTTGACTGGTTCAACTCATATTTAACTAACCGCACACAACGATGTCTTGTTAATGGTCCTCTTTCTAAAAAGTACTAAAATGTGGAGTACCTCAAGGAACAATCCTAGGTCCCCTATTGTTTCTTATTTACATTCACGACTTGCCTAACTGCCTATGTCAGCCTAGGATGTATGCTGATGACACTCACATCACATATGCGGGAGCTGATCTGAATTCTATTCAGTCTAATCTAAATCACGATCTAAGTAATTTGAACCAATGGCTTACTTCTAACAAACTTACCTTAAACGCGACTAAAACTGAATTTATGTTGATTGGTTCCAGGCAAAGATTGAGTACCCTTCCAGATACACTTGAGCTCTCGATTAATAATGAATCAATAAATCGTGTCTCCTCTGTCAAATCACTCGGTGTATTCATTGATGAAAACCTAACTTGGCAAACCCATATTGATAAACTGTCCAAAAAGATCGCATCTGGGATTGGTGCCATAAAACGAATTAGGCCTTTTGTCCCACCAGATACACTGCTTTATATATACAGCGCTCTAATTCAACCTCATTTTGACTACTGTAATCTTGTCCGGGGTAATTGCGGTAAAACTTTCTCAGACAGGCTACAAAAACTTCAGAACCGTGCCGCTCGCTTGTTAATTATTCAGTTCGCCGAGCAGACAAACATTAAAAAAACTTACTTTTTCTTGTCTCTTTTAAGACTGAATTGCGATCTTGTTCAGAGTTTCACTAGCCGTGAGTTTTTTCTCCGCTTTATTTCTTCATCACCACTTACACGATCTTGAGAATGTTGAATTCGATAGTGATATGGCTTAACCCCTCGGAGGTAAACACAAAAGACGCTTAGGAAAACAGTTTTCATGAAAGCAATAGAATTTTCCCGATTTCCACGCATTCAAGTATGTTTTAGCTTAACCTTCGACATCACTTAACCTCAAAATCTTGCACGCCATTTTTACTGATACAAGGTACACAAGCCACCTCTGCGAGTAGCCCACAGAAAATTGCCTCCCCCGGATGGCGGCCATCTTGGGCGTGATATCTGGCAGAGGCTCCCGCGCTTTCTGCCGTCGCCGGTAACCCTGTGCCTACACTTACATTACTCAGCGGATCCTCCCCACCCGAAAAAAAACCCTTTGAGCCTCTGCGGAGGAGAGAGACACGAAGTAATGAAGCTAAATTGTAAATAGCGATCACGTTGGGATGATACATGTATATATTCATTACGACAGCCAAAGCTTTCTCATCGCACGAAACGTACCTTCCTAGTTTGATTTATGAGAAAAAAAGAGGAAAATTGGGTATACGATTTTCAATCATTTATTTGCATATTTTTTATTACATCAGTGTCGGCTACAGTTTACTAAAATCGGCTTTTAAATCAACAATCGTTATTTTCTTTTAACTTGTTGCGAAGCATCGAGATATTGCCCATGGCATTTAAGGTTGCGGAGGAGGTACTTCTTCCACATAGATCCGAGACACTGAGTTCCAACCAGTGTGCGCATCAGCAGCTCCGTAACTAGCACAGTTACCGACCCAGAATCCCACGCGCACGATCCCTCTTCGGATTTTCATACACACGCCTTCGATGTGTCGCACTCGGAGCAAATTCTTTTTGGCGCCTGTTCCGTGTACCATGTAAACAACACCATCAATCGCAGAAGGAAAAGAGCATTCTCTCGTGTCAAAGGTAAAATACCATCGTTTACAGCAACTATGGCAGTTGTAGATGCGAAGAACACCATTCCAGAAGACGCGCAGGCCAGTTTCGTCCGATGTTTTGTTGAAGACACATTCCTAAAGAAATTTGAAACCTTCAAACCGAGCTATATCCAAGCGAAAACGATCGAAACTGACTGTCTGAATATTAATTAAGCAATTTGAATTAACACGTGATTGAGGTAAACGGCAACATCAACAAAAAAGAGAACCCACCCAATCAAATGCTTTAGCTGATCTCTTCTGCATATCTTATTATTCACGTTAATCAAGTGGTCGAAATCAATGCTTCTTGGTAAACTAGAGAACTATTTACCTTGATCAAGCCAACATCCTTTCCGTCGCTCAGGCCGCTAAAAACGCATTGTTTCCAGTTACGTCCAAATGCTCCTGGAGGTCCTGGGGGCCCCACATTTCCTTGGTTGCCTGTGTCCCCTTTGTCGCCTTTCGGCCCCTGTGATCCGGGAGATCCGGGATCTCCCGCCTCACCTTATATCCCTGGGGGCCTGGAGGGCCCTGGATCCCAGGAATTCCTTGGTCGCCTTTGTCCCCCTTCGGACCCATGCATCCTTGCGGGCCGGGAAATCCCGGAATACCCGGGGAACCAGACATACCCGGCATTCCTGGCATTCCTGGTGGGCAATTGCAGCAGCTTTGACCGCAATGTCCATATGGTGCCGTCGACTGGGTGCACTACGTAAAGAGAAAAAATACCTCATCAGGATGTTGAATTATAGAAAGGAAAGGAAGAAGTGATTTAATAGCTAAGATGTCAAAGGGAAAATTTCAACAGATTTAGCCAGACAGTTTTACGGTGTTTAAATTGGTTGTTATATAATAAAAGCAGCGTACATGAATCGGCTTTTATCAAAATGAACTCACGTTGGTTGAAGCCCAGCACAAGCTGACCAGCGGCAAAATCAGCAAACACATCATGATGTTGGGCGAAATGTTGATACGAGATGCAGCCATCTTTCAATATTCTATGAGAAAAGATATAGAAAGGATAGAAGTAATGTAAAAGCTCATACTAGACGGTTCCTGTGAAAAACCACGTCACCATTATAATGAAGTTTAGTCAACACTGCATTGCTGAAAAGCTACAGCTTTACTAGGTTTTTTTCTCCTACATATCTAAAAAATAAAACTGTTGATATGCCTTGGTAAATAATACAAAACTTTACAGCTATTTATTTGAAAGCTTTGCAATAGAGATTGAAAGTTAAAAACAATATCCACGAGCTTGGCCTGAGCTTGGTGCCTGGTGCTTCGTCACTAGAAAATGTTGAAAGGACCTTTTATTTTTACGATTTTGAAGATAGAATTTTGCAAAAGGAAATACAATCAGGTATTGAAGTTCAAGATCGTTGCTTGTAATTGTAAGCCTAGTCGTCCCAACTGCTCTCGAGGTGGGGAAATAATGGCCTTTTCCGTTTTTTCCATATAAACTAAAGATTTTTTTCGCGAATCGTTGTGGTATCTAGATTACTTATCGTTCACTTAACTCAGCGTTTGTGTCGAGAGAGTGAATAGAGGAAGATAAAGTGTGGGAAACAAGATAAGATACGTTAGATTTAGCATGCAAAAATACACAAGAGCTTTACAGAACTTACTTGTCGCGGTTCAAAAATGAATGAACTTCTTGTTGAATAGCGCTTAATTTTATGTTCAGTAGAACTGTTTAATGGTGCACATCAATTAATTAATTGGTTTCTCACGTCTTGTTTACTGACTCACTTACGTTTATTTAGAGAAGAATTGCGTTTAAGTAGGAGTTTGATTAAATAAATACAAGAACCACGTAGACGCAATATCCTACAGGTAGTAGACTCAGTGTTAGATTATTTTTTATTCCCTCAGACTAAGATTGTTTTGGTCAGATTCACGTTCTTATTTCTAAACTGATTAATACAAACCATCAACATTTGCCGCAAGAGTCTGAGACGAGAGATGTTAATTAAGCAATAAATTGAACGCCAGAAGCCGCACTTTTGACAACTTTGAGAACACGGCGCCTGTTTATATATACTCATAAATTAAATTTGTGAAATTGCTTTTAGCGGCAACATTAAAAACTTCATGACTTATTTGCATTTCGTCTAATTTGTCTAATCAAAGGAAAATTTGAGTTTGCTTTGTCAACCTTTTTTTGTCGTTGTTAGAATCGCAATTTTCACTTTCAAAGTCCTTAAACATCAATTATTTATCAGTTTTTAATTACTATGAATTTGGTCAGAATTGATTTATTTTAAAAGTCGTACATAGTTGACAAAGGCCATTTAACAACTCCACGAGCGAGAAGTTGGATAATGGAGTCAGCTGCAAGTTGTCACAACGACTTTTTTAAATTTGAAATTGCATATCAACATGTCCGCGCTAGCTATAACTAAATAATTATTAAATAATTTAATACCAAATACTCGGAACGTGTCCTTTAGTTAATACTTTGTAAATGCTTTGTTTTTCAAGATTTCATCGTTATTATATTTCTAGAATGGTTTATTTAGAAGTGAATCTTCAGTGGGATAAAATTTTTGTGTTGTCGCAAACACCTTGAACGTCTTTTTTCCTGAGAGTTTTGCACAAATAAACTTTGCTTATTAACTCACACGTCGGTTATAACTGGAGGAACAAACTGCCATAATTTTATGTTTGGTATCACTTTGAGAAGATAGCAGCTGTGTCTATAAGCGTCGATAGGTAAACGGCGTTAAACTTTTTAAAAATATAACTATAATTGATGTGTCTTGAAAACAGGGATGTGTTTATCTAGACATTTACCTTTGTTTGTGTTTCAGTGTTCGACCTTGTTAATTATTTCAGTTTGGTCTTTTCGTACTAGTGGCTTTATATAATCATGATGTTTGCGTTATAGTAAATTTACATTTACGTTAGTCAGATCACCGTAAATAGATTAAAGGGTGTCAATTGTTTGTTTTTAAATCATTGGATATATGCACACATCTCTTACAAATAGAACTTCTCAAACTCATCAAGTTCAAACAAAGTCAGAAATCATGACCGTGACGTACGGTGTTTCGATATCTGAACTGGTATAGATTTTATTACTTCGTTTCAGTTTTCTACCCAGTTTTAGTTTCGATTGAGAAGATACATCAAACACTCAGGACATTGTTTGACAACGTCACGTTTCCAAACTCCTCGAAGCACGTCAAAAGTACTCCGCTGCGCGTCGTATTTTCAACTATCTTCTACGGGTGTTTGGAAATGTGATCAAACACGGTCTTTCATGTTTGATTCCATAAACTGCCTCCTATAAGCCCTTGGCTTTAACAACTTCGTAAGTTCTTTAAGATGGGCTTATAAAGGGTGGAGGTTATATCCGAGGGGGCTTATAACCGGAATAAAAAATGCCTTTCGAAACGAGCCAATAGCTGCACATAGGGTTAATCAAAATAGCTCTTTCATTTACTGGTAATTAAGCTTGAAAACATCATAATAAAACGAATTAAAAGCAAGTAAAGAGAGTGGGAGTTGTTATATCCGAGGGGAGGTTTATAACCGGATGTATTTTTTGGTTTACAGGTAGATGGGCCCATGACTAGGGGGCTTATAAGGAAAGAAATTTAGAAAACTAAAAGTGGGGCCGAGGAGGGGAGGTTTATCCCCTTAATGGCCGACGAATAATAAATAGAGGTTTTGACTGTGGTTGCGGTACTTTGTAATGGTTCGAGTAATTTTTGCTGAAAAAGATTATCTTAGTTTATGCTTACGCCACATCGTAACAGTGTGTGTCTCGAAGCATGCACAATCCATTTGGCAGAGTTTGTGTAAGCAATAAATTTATGTACAGTTGAAGTTCATTAAAGGAAACCGTTCGATAGCGTTGCTGGACTTTAATATCTTTCACTGACAAAGAAGTTTCAAATCTGTCCAGAGATAACGTGAAACGTGTTTACTGCTGAGGTTTTGGAACCTCTTCAATGAAGATCCGGGACATGGTCGCCCAGCCTGTGTATGCGTCAGCATTCTGGTGGCCAGTGTTACAACTTCCAACCCAGAATCCCACTTGCACCTTTCCCTTGTGGATGTTGTTACAGTGACCTTCAATATGGCGGTGACGGTGAAGATTGTGGTTCGTGCCGGTTTGCATGTAGAACGCACCGTCAATGGAGCCAGGAGAGCTGCACTCGGCGCCATTGAAGGTGAAATACCAACGACTACAGCAGCCGTTACATCCATGAATCCTGAGATTACCAGCAAAATATACATGGAGGGCAGTGTCTGTGAAGTTCTTCATAAATTCGCAGTTCTATGAAGGCAATTGTCATAACTTAATGCAGTTACTAACTACAACAAAGAGTGTGGAAATGTAATTAACTTCAATAAAATGTTGAATAGCTTCTAATACGGAGCAAACATTAGAGACATCAGTGAGCGATATGTCAACGGAAACAACGAATAAACGAATAAATCAGTGAATGACTGAACGAATATGTACAGGTAATCGTATGAATGCGAATGCAACTTAGGGATTTATCTTAAGAGTGATATTTGACTGGGAAATCACGAAAATTTGTACTGCAGTGCAGATTAAAAATTAACGATAAATTGGCCTGATCTCATCCAATCACAACGAAGTATTTTTCTTAGTTATATATTAAAACATGTAACACAGAGAAAACAGCAGATATAGGAAACAAAAGCCTAAGGAAAGACTACTGACTAGAGACGCCAGTGACCAGTGAAGAGAAAAGGGTGATGGCCGGGGAGAGGAGGAACACACGATATGGACACCTTGTTAACATCGTAATTACGAATTAGCAGATGTTTCTAGTGCCACAAGTAGTATTGTTTGACCGACCTAGCTGTTACCATGTTAAAAAATACGTACAAGTTAATCTTCTACCTTGATCAGTCCTTGGTCTTTGGCATCTCCATCTTTCCAGGTGCATTCTTTCCAGTTCATGTGCGAGGAAAGCTGAGGTGATCCTGGAGTTCCACTCTCACCTTTCTCCCCTCGCTGTCCTTTCCGACCCTTATCACCCTTATCTCCCTTATCACCTTGTTTTCCTTCGACACCAGCTAGTCCCTTGGGTCCAGTCCTCCCTGGACTACCCCGGTCTCCTCTGGCTCCGTCGCGTCCGTCCCGTCCATCACGGCCTGGGGATCCTTGTCTGCCGTGGATACCGGGAATACCGTTTGTTCCCGGTTGTCCACCGCAACACAGTTGATTGGTCTGCAACAGATGAGAAGAGACAGGTTGTTGGTCTTCATAATCCTGCATCAACCGTATCAATTGATAAATGATCCTGGCACAAAACTCTCCAAAAAAAATGACAGTGAATAGTAAAAAAAGGATCAAGAACAGAAGAACAGAAAAAAGAAAATTGGGCTACTGCATGTAAAAGATGTTATTGTTAACAACAAAAGAAGATTCAGCTACAGTTAGAGAAGCCTTTTTAAAAACCTCAAAAGCATGCGCTTGAACAAATGAATTCGTTTGTAGAAAACGTTAAATTTTAAAATTTTGTTTAGCGTTTCCATTTTTAATAAAGGGGAAAGCGTACAGATTACTTTCTCTCAACCAAATGAGCTCACCTTGTTTCTGCAGGTGTCTTCTGCTGCAGAGCCTAGGGCAATCAAGGGTAAAATCAGCAAACTTAGCATGACGACTGGTGAAATGTTCATGCGGCGCTTTTTCACCGTCGATATCTTCTGGGATCTGTGGATAATGAAACTAATGCAACAGTGAGCCACAATAGTAATCTTCATTTGCTCAGCCAATCTAATAGCAGAACGCTTTCAAAATCTGGCATTCGATTAATGATATAGTTTTATTTTTTAAAAAAAATGCTTCTTTTATTGTAGTATTTTTAGGGTGCCAGTATAAATACGGCAACTGAGTCAGTAGTGGTCTGTTAACAGAAACAAAAACGTAACGGTGGAGCAAAAGGAAAATCAACATTCAGCATTAACAATACAGCGAATAGTAGGAAAAAAAAACAATAATAGTAATAATTTCACAATCAGAAACGCTAACATCACTAACTTACTTACTTGTCGCTGTTCAGATTAAAACTGATCAAAGTGAAAAACGGTACAAGCTTCTCGTGAGAATAATTTTGAAACAACAGACATCACACTTTAATTTTTAATTTGTCAGTAATTTTACCCTGCACTGTCATTCGCTACAACGTTATGTTCAGCTGCTGGCTGTCTATTTCTTCATTGAGATGAAAGCTTCTATCCTGTTTTTTATTCTTGTATGGGTAACATCAGAGTGATTCCGTCTTTGAAAAGGAACCAAATGACTTTAAACTTCAGGTCCATCTGATAATAAAATTAGCTTTTTCATAGCTTTTATAAATAAATAAACAATTCTGTAATGTCCTTTTTTGTTTCTTTTTTTGGAAAAGGAGTTTGACATACATACCAAGCTGACGCTTGATGAAGACTTAAGTAGTCAGTAGATCCTATCCTTAATGGCAACTCAAACGAATTATCTTGACCTGAACAAATAAACTGTCAACAAGTCTTAACTTTGAGAACATGGCGCCTGATCGAGCGCATAACCTGGCTAACGTTAATAACAGCTATATAACATTTATTTACTATCATCGGCAGTGTTTAGAGCTAGTGGGGCCGAGCAAATAACTGAAACAAAAAAAAATTCAAAGCGAACGTAGCATTGTTAAGATTCGCAGCTGGCCGGAGGCAAACCAGTTGGCTTTTTAGAAGCGTGGCCGAGGATTTGAATTCTGGACTACCGTGAAACAAATCCAGGTCGTGGTCAGAGCGGGACTCGAACCGGGGACCGCTGGATTACGCGGCCGACGCGCTGATTACTAGGCCACGCTACATCCTGCTTTAAGCGATGAGTTAAAAAGAGTCTGTACTTATAAAACGACACTTAACGAAACCTTGTATTCTTGTTGTGAGTGGTATAGTCTGAGACAGTCAAATTACCGCAATGATTCCGTCTTTCAAAAAGAACCAAACAGATTCAATGGGCCATATGAGTAATCAAAAGTGCGTTATCCTTAATGGAAACCCAAACATAGTCTTGATCTGAGCAAATTAACTGTCAAGAAGGCTTGAAATTAAACTTTGGGAACATGGCGTCTGTGTACACTGAACCTCTTTAACCTTAACAAAAGCTTTTAACGATGGTAACTTAAACAAAACGGGCTGCGTCATAAAAATCTTAATTTTTATCGTAGTTCACTTGTGGGATACCAAAGAACTGCTCTCTTCAGATCCAACGGATAATTACATTATTTAAATGAAGAGAGAGAGTGGGGGGGTGGGGGGGGGGGAGAGAGAGAGAGAGAGAGAGAGAGAGAGCCTTGTTCTTAATGGAAACCAAACATATTATATTGACTGGAGTAAATAAACTGTCATCAAGTCTTGATTTAACACACTCTAAGAGCATGGCGCCTGTGTACACAATTTTTTTAAGCTTTATAATGACTTTTAATGTTTAGTTTTAAAAAGAGTGTGTTTATAAAACGAGACTTTATGAAACCTTCTGTTCTTGTTGTGAGTCATAAATTTGGTATAATTTGGTTTTATCAACTGAGTTGATAATGTGAATTGGCCACCGTAAAGAGATTTGGTTAATTTTATAATGATTTAAAAATGAGTTTAAAAAAACAGGCTGTTTAGATGGTTCAATAATTAAGGAATTTTAATTGCCTCGAAATGTTTCCATTTTGAATTTCGATTATCGGCAATAAATGATTGTTTTGCAGAGAGACTATTTTCCACTTACTTAAACGAGGCTCCTCGTGCAGGGTCCCAGAGTTGAGTAATCTTAAGAGCAAATGTCCACAAAAATCTAAATAGTTTGGTAAGGCTTGAAAAATAGAATTTGCCGTACTGTTGCAACCAAGTAGGTCTTAGTAAAAGTAAAAACGTTATGTAATATCTTTATTTCCGAGAAAAACGACATTATCGATTTCACGTCCAGACATCAATCTAATGAGTACTAACTGAGCTGCAAGTCGACCATTTCCATTCCATTCCTATGTTGCAACTATTGAGCGCACTGGAAAAGTTGTAATGCAACGACTTTATTGCAAAACTATTCCTTGTCCAAAAACAACACAGGTTCAAGAATATTGGATTAATCTAATTATTTGGCGGTAAACAAAACCAAAGTGTTCTCCAACGTTGAGTTAGTCCGTGAAAAGAATGGTCATTTTGACCATATGCCATGTCTCGGAATTTCAAAAGATTTTAGGTTCTAACTATACTAGGTCTTTCAACGTATGTAAAGTTTAGTTTGAGCAAATGATCAGGCACTCGTCGAAAAATTATTCAAAATCGTTCACAAAAGACACAAACTCACGCCAGCAGCTAATCAAGTGCATGACCAAAATTCATGATCAATAGAACTATCAATAACAGGACAAACGCATGAAGAACTGATGTCAATTTGTTATGTATATATTTCCTGTTAGAACTAAGTGGACAACGATCTCATAGTTCATATGCTTGCATCAGTAGGCGATGCGTGGGCGTTGAGAATTGTTGGGTAGGATTCGTCTGACGTTGTGTCGGCATATAGTCCGCTTTGTATTCCTATAATCTGCGAATATTCACAAAAATGTTTTCAGCCTAAAGTCGGCAGAAAATATATATAAGCATATTCAGCTTTTGCCGGATAAACAATATTCTTTTCAAAAAGAAGAGTGAGGTTTGGGACAGCCAATATTTCTGGATATATATTAAAAGTATTGCTCGTGCTAAACCTAAACCCTAAACAGATGTTGGTATTTAATTCATTACTTACAGATAATTATTTTATTTAAATAAACAAAAGAGAGCCTTGATCTTAATGGAAACCAAACATATTAATTATATTGGCTTGAGCAAATAAACTATCATCAAGTCTTGATTTAACACACTCTAAGAGCATGGCGCCTGTGTACATAAATTTTTTAAGCTTTATAATGGCTTTTAACGATAAGTTTTAAAAAGAGTGTGCTTTTAAAACGAGACTTAACGAAAAATTTCGTCAGTTTTTGTTGTGAATCACTTGGTTCTACATGAATTGGTAAGCACGGAATTAATGAACTATGAATCCAGAACTGATTTAATGAGATGCTGGCCGTATAGGTTTATGTGGGGTTTAATGAGATGCAGGCCGTGTAGGTTTTCGTGCGGAAAATTGATAGGGGGGAACAATTAATTATACATGCATGTGTTATTGTTTTAAGAGTTTCATTATTGAATATTACATGAGTTTTTAGGAGAGATGTGTGTCTTGTGGTGGAGTTAACTGACCGCCCAACCGTCCAGGTGATGTCGCGCTTATATAGAGAAAGAACAAAGGCTTGGCTGAGAACCAATCAGGGAGCGCACGGTCAAACCAGCCAGACTGGTTTTGAGACCGGTTGGATTTGATTATTCAAAATGGCGGACATATCTGTTTGGGAACAGGTTAAATCGGTTTTTAAAGTATATCAAACTAGTTTTGAGACTGATTATTATTCAAAATGGTGGACAAACAGTTGTTGAGAGAGTGGAATGGTGTCACGGCAAACATGTATTTAACATTAAATTTATTTAGGTGTAATTTATTCATAAGATCAGTTGTTAAAAGTATTGGCATTCCGGTAGCACTTATTACATAGCCTGTATTCTTTCATTACGTAACATCCCAAGTAATTATTCTTTATCCATTAGATTTTTCCCTTTATCTCGTTTTACACCTTGTTAGCATATATTTAGGACTTTAGGGTGACACGCGAGGGTTTTTTTTTCTGTTTTCGAGAGAAGGTCATCGGCGTGACCGTCACTCGTTTGGTTCAGAGCACGCTTTCATCTCTGAAGAGTCATTCGGTAAAACCGTTCCTTTACACGACAAAGGGTCCATTTGCCGGGGAGCGTATTTGTGCCGAGAAGCTAGCTGAAGTAAGCCAGTGAAGCGATAACTGAGTCAAGAAAAATCTGAGCAAAGACCGAATTAAGAGAAGTTGGAAACCGGGGATAAATGTGAGTTTGGTTTAAGAATCGTGAGTTTAGTTTATCGATCGTTTGTTGGTGGAACGTTGTTGGCAGGAACTCAAAGGTGAACTGAAGTGAGCTAGTAAAAGCTTCCTTTTCTTGACAATACCCTCTTAAATAGATTTAGTGTACTGTAGTTTCAAATTATTATATTCCTGCAATTAATTAAGGTAAATAATTTAGCTTGCTGTATTATCGTTATCGTTAGTTTCTGTAATTATCTTAAATAAATATTGCCTGTTTTAATTTACAGTGGAGTGTTGCGAGATTGTGGGAAGGGTATATGTGTATACAGTTATTGTTAGTTTCGGGGTTATTGTCATCTTTTGGTTTTCCATTTTTATCGCCAAGGGAATTTTCGGGCTTGACGCCACAAATGGCTTTCTATAGAAAATGATACACAATATTTTCTTAACCCTAACACTAAGTGATTTAATTGTAAAGTTTATTGCGTACAATTAAAGTAAACAATCACAAACTGAATCCTAATTAATATTACATAAGCAAATGAATGTTCAGTGATACAGCAAACATGTTGAGTGTTTAAGAATGTCATTTTTCTGAAACGGCAAATTGTCTTTGCAGCCTTTGTCTTGGATTGTATTTGTTGAGCATGTGCACTTGTCCTTAGGGTAGTACACCGGACATGATCCTTCAATCACAGGTAACTCGTCAGCCCACTTGAAGAATCTACACATTTCTTCTGAGATCTTGAGACTTTTAATGTCGCAACGTCCACATGTCTACAATAAAGCAACTGCCCACCTTCACGTACTTTGTATTCAGGTACAACACGATTACAAAGACACTGTTGATAAGAATGTACGCTATCTTCTCGGCAAAAAGAAGGGACACAATTTCCAGCCCACACATAGAATGTAAGGTTTGATCACTTCAAGGTCTTTCAAGCGGAGTTCACACTTTGAGTAACTCATCTTTAAACTAACGTGAAAGTACAAACCTTCAGGCAGTTTTTACTTGTCAATCTTGTTAATGATCCGGTCCTTCTAGGATCAAACAGGTATAGGTCCACAAAAAGACCGTTAACAATCAGATCTAATCAGTACCAACAGGTTTAGCAGATTTAGCAGGTTTGTACAATGGCTTTGATGATTTCTTCATTTGCGTACTCAGCGATGTTTTCTGTGGGCGTTTCCATCAGTTTCGCATGCGCTGATTCCTCAAGCAAAACGGAAGAGGGCGTTTTAATTCTGAGAGGAAGTTTTGACTGTTTAGTTGTTACAGGCGTGGTCGGTAATTTTACCTCGTTTTGTAGACTTAACTTCAGATGTCGAGGAAATATTATTTAGGTCAGGAGTTTTCTCTGTGGGAGGCGTTGGTTCTGACTTGGGTAGTATCACAGCTCGGGTTTACGGTTACTTCACTTTTCATTTGTTTTGCGGTTAATCCTTGGTACCTCTGTAGAAGTTGATCCAGCAATAAGGCTTTTTGATCTCCTGGTAAGGAGGAGTCCATGATTTGTTTCATGTCTTGATCTAAACGAAGTAAGGTCGTGAGTTGAGCGGAAGGTGTCAATCGATGTTCTCTTTCCATGCTTTGCGACAAACGTTCAGGTATCATCACCATCTTTTGTGCTTGCTTTATTTCAAAACTTCTCCTACTAAATCGATGACAAGGAGAGCGATCAAAGAGGCGAGAGAACGAAGTATTTTCAGACCGTGCTTGCAAAATTAAGAATTCGGGAACATTGTACGAGCTCGTACAGAGTTTAACAAGCAATGAGGCTGCTGCTTACAAAACGCCACCAAAGTAGGGGATTAACGCATCCAAGCGGCTGCTCGAAACGCCGCCGGGCAGCAGTCCTTGTCGCAAGTCAACTCTGCGAAAGCTTCTCGCAAGTCTTTAAAGTTGCAAGTACGAACAACTACAGCTGACAGCCCCAGCAAGCCGTAAAGGACTGCATCGATTCGAACTTGAACATTATTTTGTAATGCATTAGAAATGAGCCTAGGCTCGATTACCAGCCGCTGTTTCGGGAAATGAGCCCGTGCTCCTCTCCCGAACTCCTCTCGGGGAGGGTAGAACAGACACGAGAGAGCGGCGGGAATCGAGCCTATACTCTGGAGAACGAAGGGATAACAGTGACTGCTTCTAACAACGATTAGCAGATGGTCTGCAATGCCGGCTATCGGAAGATCAAGAACTTGGGTGAACTTCTTCAGTTTATAAAAAACACGTTTAGCGCAGAAGAAAGAAGAAAACAAGGAGAGTTCCGAAGGCGCGAAGAGAAAATTACTTGATGTTCTGTCACCTACAGCACGTGGCTGTCCTCATAATCGCAAAAGCGTAAGAACTTATTCCCCTGAAACAAAAATCAACGAAAAATGGCATAAAATCTCTGCAATTTGACGACCATGGAAAAAGTACGGACTTAAAGGGAGCCTCCACTCCTACCGAAGAATCACTTTAAACCGCAGGATATAGTATTTGCAGTAACGTTAGGTCTAATTTTTTTCCAGAAGAGCGTCTATAGTGGAGAAAAATGATTTTCAGAATCGCGTATTTTTGTTTTCAAATTTTCTGGGCGCCGCCATCTTGATTAATTGTGACGTGTCTTGGTTGCTCTATTGTTCTGACATCAAGAGCTTTTGTCTAATAACAAAAGGGCAACCATTTCACGTCACAATTATTCAAGATGGCTGCTCCCGGGAACTTTGAAAACAAAAATAAACGATTCTATAATTCATGTATTTAAGGCCAACGCGCTTTGTTAGTTAAAACTTCAAGT
>CAXHUQ010001335.1:0-23448 GCA_964020085.1 Micromussa lordhowensis
CGAGCAATTTCATGTTGCAGACAGAAACAGACGTTGATTGCGACGATCTGATCGAAGAAGGAGCAACCACGTGCACAGAAGAAACGACAGCAGAAGAATCACCAGAAAAACCAGAAGAATCACCAGAAAATCCAGAAGAATCAACAGAAGAAAAACCAGAAGAATCAACAGAAGAAGAAAGCAACTGCGTCGTACCCATGACCGAATTCAAACTTCGCAAACAGTCATATGCATTGGACATTGGACAATTGCCGCTGGAAATGCAGACATTTCTGCGCGAACTGAAAACCTTCTTCACTCGTCCAGTCCAGCTGGAAAGACAAGCAAGACCTTTGGCAACATCGACATACCAGAAAACCCAGGAAAGAATATTATGTGAGTTTATTGTCTGAGTTATTTCGCTCGCACAGTGTTGTTCAATAATTTAACGATTTTACGATGTGCAAACGAATTGATTTTCCCTTTTCATGCCCTTAGGCTTTCTTGGATTCTTGAGGTCTCGCCCTGGTGTGATACTGCAACCCGACGTCTTCCTACGTCAGTCTCTGTTGGAATCTTATCTGGATTTTCTCAAGGTGACGTGTAATGAATTTTTTGACGTTTGCGTGGGAACTGGGCCGAAATTGAGCGGCCATGTTGTGACGTGTCATTTATGTTTCTAGTTTTGAAATCCATTTGTAAACATCTGCTCAAAGGAGACTAAAGTCTTCAGAAAGATTGTGTTTTCTGAACGGAAACTACCACAGTTTCCGTTATAAAAATTTGTGGAATCAGTTCATACTGTAAAGTTCAACGAACGTTTCAGCCTGAAATTTGCACGCCAGACACAGTCGTGTTTCAGGGTATATCGATTACAGTATCTGATGCGTGAATTCATCTTATTGAATGCAGAATTTGTTTTCCTGCAAGTACGTGAGGTCAAAATTTCACTTCTAAAAAGTGATATTTACAACTATTGTTATTCTTGTTAAAACCGTACTTCCCGGTGTACGAGTCGAGCCCTGCATTTTTTTGACCACAAAATTGAGCTTGTAACAGTTTAAGGCATGTTTACTGAACAAAAATATTTTTTTTTAGTCGTGGATACGCGGAGCGTAGAAACGACTAATTGTTAGGGGGCAGAATATGTGTCACTCGCTCAGATGTAAACAAATCAATATGTCGACGGTAAACCAATTGATATTGACTTTTCCAAACTTTGCGGAATGCCCAATTCTACCATCGAGATTACCGTGGAAGAAAATTCTGAACTTATTTACCACTGACAGTGATCAGCATTAGAAAAAATTTTATCTCAAAACCAGAAATATGTGTATATGTAAACCAGTTGGAATCACTCGTGCAAAAGGGTGAAAGTTGTATTTTGCTCTTGATTGTGTTTGTTTTCAAAACAAGAACTGCGAAACATAAAAGGGCCGCTCAAGTGTCAGTTGTCTTTGATGATGAACTTGTACATGTTGTTCAATATGAAGTGTAAGAAATGAAATCATAGCTATTGTGCTTCAAGGGCAAAGTTATTTACTTCAGGTGATATCGACTTAGACCCGGAACCTATTGTTACTCAGGGAAATAATCCAAACAATCTTATTGCATTGTTACAATTTCGATTTGCACAACATGGGATTAGCTGTAATTGTTCCGTCACCTGTAACAATTTTCCGTACACAGCTTTTTTTTCTTATTTGATTTTTCTAAATTTAAGAAATACTTGTTGCTTGTAAACATTCCAGTTCTTCAAGGTTTTCTTTCGACGGGTCATTTTCGCAATTTTTGGTACAGCTCTGTAATTTTTCATCCAAATCTTGGACCTTGGCTTTGCTGCTGTGGCCTTTTTCTTTGCTGTACTTGATAGTTATTTTCAAGTTTCAAGTTCAAGTTCAAGTTTATTATTAAATCAACAAAATTTTACAAAAACAACGCTAACCCGCAAATAGCTGAGGCTAATCTAGGCGGGTAGCGAGTAAGACTGTTTAAAGAGTAAATCAAATGTTAGTGTTACATACCAGTAAAGAGATGAAACAAATGCACGTCTAGCAAATAAATAAATAAATAAATAAATAAGTAGGTAAATAAGTAGGTAAATGAATAAATGGATGAAATAGAAATCGCAATTAGACAAAGCTATTTTGAGTATTTATTTTGAAATTTATCGATTAGAAAAGATGTGCCAACATAATCGTCCTCTTCCATTAAAGCTTGTTAGTTATTGTTTTCGACTGACTGTTCAGGGCTACTTCCTGAATCTTGATAAACAGTGTAATGCTTTTTTTCTCTCTCTCTCTCTCTCTCTCCTTTTGCAGGACCAACGAAATTTGTCAGCTGCCACCATATCCAACCACTGCTCTTCGCTTCTGTATCCTGCGAAATTCCTTCACCGGGAGAGCGCACCCGTTTACCAGGACATCCCTGTCATTAAGCAGCTAAGAACACAGGCAACACTTCTACAGCGTCAAGGCGATGTCGAACGTCCTCAAACTAAGGAAGAGCTGACGCTTCTGAACCGTTGGCTTGACTGGTAAGCGCTAGTAATATTATTTTACTGCTTTGTGTTGGGTGACAGGAGAGCTTGTCATGCAGTTTTAACGTGTCACCTGTCCTGCGAAAACGTACGGCCAAGCCAAATGGCAACAGACATGAAATAACTTTTAGGTAGAAACACACATAAGAACTCGCACAGTTATGACTCAAAAACATGCAGAACTTTGTGCTGAGAGAATGCCTTTTCCATCCTTGACAGTACCTCTGCGTCCTTTCAACTGAAAATTAAGGAGGCCATGTCAATTTAACACTTTCGTTGTAATTTTTTGACACTGCAACTGTATTCGCAACTGACGACGGATGTTGATTATCCGAAACATGTTTTGTAAACTTGGAAGTGCGTGTTTCTAACTAAAAGCTATTTTTGACATTGTAAACAGTATAAACCTTACTGATTGTCATCAGAGGGTAATTAGAATTTAGTGAATTGAAAATTAACCAACTCTTGAGACTTTGTTGAAAAACGTTTCACTTCTTTGTCATTTAATTTTAAAAGAGGATAGAGTAGTCCTCTCTACCCTCTGTGTATCCATGTCTGAAACCTACATGTATGAATAACTGCAGCCTAATATCACTATGCAACATTTTGCAGGGAACAGATTGTGAATGCGTGCAGCGTGCAGAGAGATTACTTTGAGATGGCTGTCAACAAAAGAGATAAGGCCCGGGAATGCTGCGACTTGGTTATCTTGGCAATGTATGTTTTCATTCCGCCGGGCCGCGGCGTCGAAGTTCGCACGCTAGAGATTCAAACCAACTGGCAACAATTTCATCCTGCGCAGGTCAAAGATAAGAATGTCCTCTTGGTGAAGGGATCAGAAGAGGTCACGCTTTACTTCCACAACTATAAGACTGCAAAGTTCTTTGGCCGCCAGGAGCTTACTCTGAAGGTAAGACAATGCAGCAGATATTTAGTACGAATATTCAGTTGTTTTTTGTTTCTTTTTCTCTCTCTCTCTGGGATAAACCAGTAGTTGTTTCATAGTCCCATATGCTGTGATTATTTTTCTAATGATATCACGATACTTCCTAAGATGTTGCACTTAAAGGGAAACTCATCCATACCATTTTCTTCTGACCATAGACAGATCATGAGCTGTGCAAAATACTCCTCGACTTTGTGAACAATCACCGTCCCCAATTGGTTGGCAAAGAAAGTGGCGACATCTTGCTTCTGGTAAGTAGTCTCAAGCTATAATGCAGTAACTTGCTGTCAATCCATTAGGTGTGATTAAAAGGGCAAATTCACCCCCGATTCTACTAGAAATCTAAACCCTAACCCTGCTATTGGAGCAACTGTGGCCAAGTTTCTGGGATTTATCTTCAAGAATCCTGAAGTCACCTCCAAAAACCACGCATTCACCCTCAAAATAAAAGTTGGGGACTTGTAATAAAGGCCAATCACCCTGCCAAATTTGATGCAGGAATGTTTTTTGGGTTGTGTTGGGGTACATTGCCTCGGAGTTTCATTTTCATTTTCAGTTGTGGGGTGGTTTAGTTCAAATTAGCATTCTCGGCAGTCTAGACGGGTGAATTTACCCGATTCTTCATTCCACAGGAATGAATCTTTCAAAATTCAGGGGTGAATGTCAGTATTTCTTAACCCCACTTGGGGGTGAATTGTCCTTACACTCATTCTCCTTGAGATGTACAAACAACAACATTCACCCTAACTTTGGTTCTATTTGCTTCATTGCAGAACAGAAATGGAGCAATGTTTAGCAGTTCCTCCTTTTCAAGCCACATTAAGAACCTTTTCCAGAAACTGACAGGGACTGTGGTATCCATCAACATGATTCGGAGTTCATTTGTGACCTGGGCTTATGGCAGAGAGTAAGTATTGAATAGTTGACTTCTTTATTTGTAGAAAGCCCAACATGAAGAAAGTGTACACTTTTGTTTAGGGTTAGGAGATTTTCATCACAACAAGCTTCAGAACTAGAGTTTATCGCTTATTGGCTGAAAGAAAAGAGAAAGTTTTCACGTGCATGTTTATATCATTATTAAGTAGTCGTATGCTTTGTCTTTTTCAATTTGCAATGAACTTGCATTACCCTAAGTGGCTCATGCAATCTCACCCTTTTGAAAAACTCACTCCTGCAGATTAACTTCAAATTGAACGAGAAAAACTGCGTAGCTCATACAAATGTAATAGACGGATAATTTCGTCACAACATTGTCAAAGTGAACTTAGCTACCATCAGTAAGAGGACAGATGCGTCAAAAACAAATGATGGAACAAACATTTCCTAGAAATGCAAGCTGCAACATCCACGCTTATTGCGGTGTGTTTTGTTTTTTCAATAGTGACGCTTCAGATGCCCTCAAAGCTTCGCTGGCTTCTGCTTTAGGTCATTCCAGGAAACAGGCTGAGAAAACATACGATAGACGAACAGCCAACGAAAGGAAAGAATGCGCTGTTCGCGTAGCAAGAGAATATGCCCAGGACGTTGTCTCTAATCCAGGCGTGATGGAAACCACAGCCACTGACACTTCTCATGTGCAGCCACCAGCTACTACCAACATAAAGCTGGCCCAATTTGTAGGACTGATTGAAGAAGACAGCACACTGAGAAGTCCCAAAATTTTGATTGGACAGGTCCATGCTTTCTTAGCAAATGGTAAGGCTTCTCTGCTGTGGTACAAAGCCTACAAGAACTATTTCAAACTTGAATTAGATGGAGAACAGTGGATCGAAGATGTCGCTTGTCTCGTACCCGTGGAAATGACACCTGTCAGGAATAAAGTGGGACTTTATCGTTTGAATAACAGCTTGCGATCTATTCACAAATCCCTCACAGATGACTAGCCACTAGACTCTGACATGTACTTTTAACTTTAAACTTCATCGCAGTTCAATAGAATTATCTTACCAGCTGACAGTTCCTCAAAACATTTTTTTGTCGAAATAGTAGTGAGAAGGAATTTTATTGGAAGACCGTTGATCAGGACTGAAATTCTCTCAACATTGACTGGTGAGTCCTCATGTTTTTAGTCTTTTGAAAACAATAATCGAAATGTCTGGAATGATGAGATGGAATTTTAGGGGCCCGGGCTCAATTTTGGCATTCAAATTACCTTTTCGAAATTCATCGGATCTGCATTGCTCTGGTGAAGTCAGCTGGTGGGAAAAATTGCATTGACGTGTTGTCTGAGGAAACTTGAATTAATGACTTGAATTAATGACTAGCCACGAGACTCTGACATGTACTTTTAACTTTAAACTTCATCGCAGTTCAATAGAATTATCTTACCAGCTGACAGTTCCTCACAACATTTTTTTGGTCTTGAAATTCACTGTCAACATAGTAGTGAGAAGGAATTTTATTGGAAGACCGTTGATCAGGACTGAAATTCTCTCAACATTGACTGGTGAGTCCTCATGTTTTTAGTCTTTTGAAAACAATAATCGAAATGTCTGGAATGATGAGATGGAATTTTAGGGGCCCGGGCTCAATTTTGGCATTCAAATTACCTTTTCGAAATTCATCGGATCTGCATTGCTCTGGTGAAGTCAGCTGGTGGGAAAAATTGCATTGACGTGTTGTCTGAGGAAACTTGAATTAATGACTTGAATTAATGACTAGCCACGAGACTCTGACATGTACTTTTAACTTTAAACTTCATCGCAGTTCAATAGAATTATCTTACCAGCTGACAGTTCCTCACAACATTTTTTTGGTCTTGAAATTCACTGTCGACATAGTAGTGAGAAGGAATTTTATTGGAAGACCGTTGATCAGGACTGAAATTCTCTCAACATTGACTGGTGAGTCCTCATGTTTTTAGTCTTTTGAAAACAATAATCGAAATGTCTGGAATGATGAGATGGAATTTTAGGGGCCCGGGCTCAATTTTGGCATTCAAATTACCTTTTCGAAATTCATCGGATCTGCATTGCTCTGGTGAAGTCAGCTGGTGGGAAAAATTGCATTGACGTGTTGTCTGAGGAAACTTGAATTGATGACTTGAATTAATGACTAGCCACGAGACTCTGACATGTACTTTTAACTTTAAACTTCATCGCAGTTCAATAGAATTATCTTACCAGCTGACAGTTCCTCACAACATTTTTTTGGTCTTGAAATTCACTGTCGACATAGTAGTGAGAAGGAATTTTATTGGAAGACCGTTGATCAGGACTGAAATTCTCTCAACATTGACTGGTGAGTCCTCATGTTTTTAGTCTTTTGAAAACAATAATCGAAATGTCTGGAATGATGAGATGGAATTTTAGGGGCCCGGGCTCAATTTTGGCATTCAAATTACCTTTTCGAAATTCATCGGATCTGCATTGCTATGGTGAAGTCAGCTGGTGGGAAAAATTGCATTGACGTGTTGTCTGAGGAAACTTGAATTAATGACTAGCCACGAGACTCTGACATGTACTTTTAACTTTAAACTTCATCGCAGTTCAATAGAATTATCTTACCAGCTGACAGTTCCTCACAACATTTTTTTGGTCTTGAAATTCACTGTCGACATAGTAGTGAGAAGGAATTTTATTGGAAGACCGTTGATCAGGACTGAAATTCTCTCAACATTGACTGGTGAGTCTGCATGTTTTTAGTCTTTTGAAAACAATAATCGAAATGTCTGGAATGATGAGATGGAATTTTAGGGGCCCGGGCTCAATTTTGGCATTCAAATTACCTTTTCGAAATTCATCGGATCTGCATTGCTCTGGTGAAGTCAGCTGGTGGGAAAAATTGCATTGACGTGTTGTCTGAGGAAACTTGAATTAATGACTTGAATTAATGACTAGCCACGAGACTCTGACATGTACTTTTAACTTTAAACTTCATCGCAGTTCAATAGAATTATCTTACCAGCTGACAGTTCCTCACAACATTTTTTTGGTCTTGAAATTCACTGTCGACATAGTAGTGAGAAGGAATTTTATTGGAAGACCGTTGATCAGGACTGAAATTCTCTCAACATTGACTGGTGAGTCTGCATGTTTTTAGTCTTTTGAAAACAATAATCGAAATGTCTGGAATGATGAGATGGAATTTTAGGGGCCCGGGCTCAATTTTGGCATTCAAATTACCTTTTCGAAATTCATCGGATCTGCATTGCTCTGGTGAAGTCAGCTGGTGGGAAAAATTGCATTGACGTGTTGTCTGAGGAAACTTGAATTAATGACTTGAATTAATGACTAGCCACGAGACTCTGACATGTACTTTTAACTTTAAACTTCATCGCAGTTCAATAGAATTATCTTACCAGCTGACAGTTCCTCACAACATTTTTTTGGTCTTGAAATTCACTGTCGACATAGTAGTGAGAAGGAATTTTATTGGAAGACCGTTGATCAGGACTGAAATTCTCTCAACATTGACTGGTGAGTCTGCATGTTTTTAGTCTTTTGAAAACAATAATCGAAATGTCTGGAATGATGAGATGGAATTTTAGGGGCCCGGGCTCAATTTTGGCATTCAAATTACCTTTTCGAATTCATCGGATCTGCATTGCTCTGGTGAAGTCAGCTGGTGGGAAGAATTGCATTGACGTATTAGAATAATTGTCACTCACATGTGCTATGAACTGGCTTTTTGTCTGAGAAGCCAGTCTGTTTTTAGCTGTGATTTCTTGATCATGAATGATGTCAAACTGCTTTTTTCTGTCGATCAGGACTCAAATTCTCTGACAATTTTGGCATTAAATATATCTTTCGAATTCATCGGAAATTCAGCTCATTCCGCATGAAAACACTGAGAAGAGAGTTCAAAACATCCTTCGCGCAAGTGTTTTCACGGGTTTTTTCTCGTTCAATTTGGAATTAATTTGCACTTTCAGCTTTTCTGAAATTGATTCCAAATTGAACTCGAAACCGCGTGATTACCTGTGCAAATCAAGTTTGGTTAACTGGCAAATTCCCGTCGTATTTGAAGGTCGAAATACACGGCAGGAAAAATGGCAGTAATGTTATGGTGTAAATTTATCTTTATTCCCAGAATAGTCTGATCAGTTGTAGCAACAATATTATTGAGGGAATTTTATTGCGAGCTAATATTTTTCATTCATCTGAGCTTGACTCGTCGGACGAAGTCAGCCGGTAGGGAGCGTTCGGATTGCATGGTGGGAACTGAGGAACAACGTGTGAAGAGGTGAAAAGGAATTTGATCAACGCCGATGTTCTCCCAACGTCGACAATTTATGTTTTGAGTGGTGAAAGTCACTACATGTACTCCCAGAATAGTTTAATCAGTCGTAGGAATGATATCGTGAGAATAATACTCGTTACTGGTAGTCGGGGATAAGCCTTCGTTATGCAGGTTCTCAAGTCCGATTAAGTCGGCAATTCTCATAAGATGTGTGTTGCATTGTAATTGCATTGTATTATTTCATTCTTAGAATTTATTGACACAATAAACAGTTTAGTGACTTGATGAGATCTGTCTTGCATTCTATCATTTTGTCAGAGAATCTTGAAAAACTGAGATCTGTGCCAATCGATTTCAGTAGCAAGCCACAATTTAAGTTTGTGATAAAAAATCAGGAAGTTGGTAATTTCATTTTTCCAGGCCGGAAAAATTTCCAGGCAAATATTTCCGAGCGCTGCCTGGGAACGAGGTTGATAAGCAAAATGGCGGACGTGTTTCTTGTAGATCACGGAAGCTGGCTAGTTAGTATTTCAGTCGCCTGAAAGCGCTAAATGTCCCTTTTTGCTGTCCGAGGAAAATGTCTTGAGTCGCAGAGAAGTTCGTGAGGGCCGTCGATGGATAAGCTGGCCGCCATTTGACGACCTGCCTGATGCCAGCATCGCAGGATCGCATGATATAGCACAATCGGAAGGTAGATTTAATAGTCCTGTAATAATTTGCTTTCGATTTAAGCAATAGAGCACTTTTTCCGTCTTTATATAGCCTCATGTAAACACGAGGAGGGCTGGGAGAATTCGAGACAGTTATGCAAACCCGAGGCACATACAGTCGAGGGTTCGTAACAACAAAAACAACAATTTATTTACCCCATAAACTTACATACATGCAGATAAATTATTCAAATAGATAGAGATAAAATAATATAACGGGGTCTGGCTGCCTGAAATAACTGAAAACTTAAAAGGGGCAGGCAGGCAGCATTACAATTTGTTTAGGATAATTTAGGTCGGACGGACACACATACATCACAATAGAAAAATATGGAAGGTAAAGCACAATAGTAGCAATATAAAAACCATAAAATATTCGTTATTATTGCAAAACCATACAGTCACCAAATTCACACCCCAAGCAATTGACTTTGGAGTCAAACGCCCCTCCCCTCTCCCCCCAACGGGGGGTGAACTACTGCCACGTACACCTGCCCAACATACATACGTTTGTTCTCGAGCCCGCCTAGTGAAAAAACACCCTCTCCACAACTATTCTCGACTTGCTGCCAATTTTCTTGCAAAACCATACAGTCACCAAATTCACACCCCAAGCAATTGACTTTGGAGTCAAACGCCCCTCCCCTCTCCCCCCAACGGGGGGTGAACTACTGCCACGTACACCTGCCCAACATACATACGTTTGTTCTCGAGCCCGCCTAGTGAAAAAACACCCTCTCCACAACTATTCTCGACTTGCTGCCAATTTTCTTGCAAAACCATACAGTCACCAAATTCACACCCCAAGCAATTGACTTTGGAGTCAAACGCCCCTCCCCTCTCCCCCCAACGGGGGGTGAACTCTGCCACGTACACCTGCCCAACATACATACGTTTGTTCTCGAGCCCGCCTAGTGAAAAAATTTTCTTGCAAACCATACAGTCACCATACAATCACCCTGCAAAATTTGATCCAGGAACGTCTTTTGGGGTCTGTTGGACTGGATTTACCTTGACTTTCATTTTTCATTTTCAGTTCAAGGCTGCCCAAACAGGCTGAATTAAGCCGATTCTGCATTCTACAGGTATGAACCTTTCATAGTTCAGCGGTGGAAGTCAGAGGAGGAAACTGTATTGTGAAACATGATTTTATTTTGGTGAGTTGACAAACTGGGGTAATTGTTTTGGCAGGGTAACAAGGCGAGGAAACTTGACAAGGCCACCTAGTTGATCTGGAAATCTGATCTAAGAGTTGGCCTGAACTTGGTTGTTTGTGGATGCATCCGGGTCAGGGAATCAGTTGTGGCGTCCACTGGAAAGCAACGTTTCAGCTTGAAAGCTGGCACTTCAAGTTGATAGCCATTTTGTTAGTCGAGCCACTCCAAATGACACTTTATAAGACTGATTTCTCACTTGAGGCTGTTATAGATGTCACCTGATGGAACAAATGAGAATATTTTTAAGTCCAGAGTTAAGAAATGTCTTAGTTTATCATTTATTTAAATATTTAGACATTTCAAATTCTCTGCAACAGTAATTAGTGGTATGTAAATTTTATAGTGTATAAAGCATGGCTATGAATATTATTGTCTTTAAAATCCCCCTGAAGAGTGAGAGATCACGGAACAGGCTTGTTGGGATGAAAGTGTAGTTTTTGATGAAGTCTTCAATTCATTATCTTATTATAATACATATATCTATATCTACCTGGAGTTTTGAAAATGGGGTCTGTTAATATGGTGCTATTAAGTTATTTTCGTCTGTAAACTTTATCAAACCAGCTTGACTTGATTAAGCCATTTCGATTTTTTGGATTTCAATTTCAATTTGACTTTGACTTTTCTCGACAGAGGTTGGGGTTGTATATCAGAAATATGCAAAACTGTCAGAATCAAACTAGTTTGTTATTAAGTTGAAGCCAAATTAAAATTTTAAGCCCAACAGGGTTTTATGTACTAATATCTCCAGGAGTGTGCCTAATTTTGGATATCTATTTGGAGTTCCTGTCCCGTAATCCAAGTGAAGGTGTTTGGGTGTGGTTTCTTTGTACTCTTATGCCTAGTATCAAGTGGCTTTGACTTGTGCTGAGTGGAGAACATGCTATATACTAGGTAGAGATAGCACAGTTTTCAGGCATTGACTATGATTTAAAGGCTGTCTAGTGTGCCATTATTGATGCAATTGCTTGCAAAGGGCTTTCCTGTGATATGATGACATGAGCCTAAATATTTCCACAGGTGGCCAAGAGATTCTAGTTTCATTTCCTGGTTATGCTATATAAAGTTTGGAGTGTATAACTTCAGGTAAGCACTGCTTAAGTTACTCTATAAGACACTTGGTCTTATAGAAATTATTGGTCTTGGAAAAATTCAGGCTCATGGTATCATATCACATGAAAGCCCTTTGCAATCAATTGCCTCAATATAATTATAATTATAATATTAATTATAAATTTTCATTCATTTATATTGCTACCTTGATATATTTACTTTTATGTAAGTTATGCATATGTACGTATAGATATATTTTTTATGTTAGCTTTTATTTATTGTTGATGTGATGTCTGAAAGGATTTTATCAACTAAATAAATGTAGTTGTACAATAATAGCACACTAAACTGTCTTAATCATAGTCAAATCCTGACAACTGTGCTATCTCTCTGGTTTTGAGGTCTTGTTTTGACAGAGTATGGCAAGGAAGCTTGACAAAGAAGGCCTCCTAGTGGTGATCTGGAAATCTAACCCAAGAGTTGGGAAGTTGATTCCGGAACTTGGTCTTCGTGGATGGATCCTGTTCTTGAGTTGTCAGGGAATCATTTGTGACATCCACCGGAAAGCGGTATCCCTTCCACAAGTCGGGAGTTTTTGCATGTATCAGCTCTAGAGTTACTAAGTTATCCAAGTAGTAATGGTACAATCAAATGAGTTTATTGTTTATTTAAATATTTAGACATTTCAAATTCTCTGCGGCAGTAATTACCGGTATGTCAATTGTATAGTGTACAAAGCATGGCTATGAATATTATTGTCTTTAAAATCCCCCTGAAGAGTGATAGATCACCTAACAGGCTTGTTGGGATGAAAGTGTAGTCTTCGATGAAGTCTTCAATTCATTATCTTATCATTCATTATCTTATTATATATGTTTCGAAAACCAGGTCCAACCATGTCCAACGGGCCCAGTAAAGCCCAGTGTCTTATGGAGTAACTCAGCAGTGCTTACTTCAAGTTCTACACTCCACACTTGATCTAGCATAAGCAGAAATTGACAATAGAATCTCTTGTCCTCCCTTCTGTGGAAAAATTCAGGCTGATGACATCATATCACATGAAAGCCCTTTGCAAGAAATTGCCTCAATAAATATTAATTATAAATTTTCATTCATTTATCTTGTTACCTTGATACAGCTACTTTTATTTAAGTTATGCATATGTACATATAGATATATTTTTTATGTTAGCTTTTATTTATAGTTGATGTGATGTCTGAAAGGATTTTATCAACTAAATAAATTTAGTTGTACAATAATGATAGTCAAATCCTGACAACTGTGATATCTCTCTGGTTTTGAGGTCTTGTTTTGACAGGGTGTGGTATGGAAGCTTGACAAAGAAGGTCTCCTACTGGTGATCTGGAAATGTAAACCAAGAGTTGGTAAGTTGATTCCGGAACTTGGTCTTTGTGGATGGATCCTGTTCTTGAGTTGTCAGGGAATCATTTGTGACCTCCACCGGAAAGCGGCATCCCTTCCGCAAGTCGGGACTTTTGGCATGTCTCAGCTCTAGAGTTACTGGGTTATCCAAGTAGTAATGGTACAATCAAATAAGTTTATTGTTTATTTAAATATTTAGACATTTCAAATTCTCTGCAACAGTAATTACCGGTATGTAAATTGTATAGTGTATAAAGCATGGCTATGAATATTATTGTCTCTAAAATCCCCCTGAAGAGTGAGAGATCACCTAACAGGCTTGTTGGGATGAAAGTGTAGTCTTTGATGAAGTCTTCAATTCATTATCTTATCATTCATTATCTTATTATATATGTTTCGAAAACCAGGTCCAACCATGTCCAACGGGCCCAGTAAAGCCCAGTGTCTTATGGAGTAACTCAGCAGTGCTTACTTCAAGTTCTACACTCCACACTTGATCTAGCATAAGCAGAAATTGACAATAGAATCTCTTGTCCTCCCTTCTGTGGAAAAATTCAGGCTGATGACATCATATCACATGAAAGCCCTTTGCAAGAAATTGCCTCAATAAATATTAATTATAAATTTTCATTCATTTATCTTGTTACCTTGATACAGCTACTTTTATTTAAGTTATGCATATGTACATATAGATATATTTTTTATGTTAGCTTTTATTTATAGTTGATGTGATGTCTGAAAGGATTTTATCAACTAAATAAATTTCGTTGTACAATAATGATAGTCAAATCCTGACAACTGTGATATCTCTCTGGTTTTGAGGTCTTGTTTTGACAGGGTGTGGCATGGAAGCTTGACAAAGAAGGTCTCCTACTGGTGATCTGGAAATCTAAACCAAGAGTTAGTAAGTTGATTCCGGAACTTGGTCTTTGTGGATGGATCCTGTTCTTGAGTTGTCAGGGAATCATTTGTGACATCCACCGGAAAGCGGCATCCCTTCCACAAGTCGGGACTTTTGTCTCAGCTCTAGAGTTACTGGGTTATCCAAGTAGTAATGGTACAATCAAATAAGTTTATTGTTTATTTAAATATTGCCTCAATCATTGGACACTAAACTGCCTTAAAATCATAGTCAATGCCTGAAAGCTATGCTAATTCTACTAAGTATATAGCATGTTCTTCACTCAGCACAAGTCAGACTGACTTGATACTATGGATACAAGTACAAAGAAACCACACCCCATCAACTTCCCTTGGATTAAGGGCCAGGAACGCCAAATAGGTATCCAAAATTAGCCACACTCCTATAGATATTAGAACATAAAACCCTGTTGGGCTTAAAATTTTCTTTAGCTCCAACTGAATAACAAACTAGTTTGATTCTGACAGTTATTTTTTATCTGGAAATAATTTAATATAATAAGTTAAGTTAAGTTATATGTGTGTATATACATATATGTTTTTATATTTTTATATTTATATTTTTCTATAGATGTGTAAACGATGTTGGTTAACCAACATCCAAGTATCGATTTTGTAAGTGCTGAAGAAGCCCGAACGGGCGAAACGTCCATGTATTAAAGACCACAAAGAGAAAAGTTCGCATCTTCTTCTGTTTATTCTACCTTTATATATTTCTATATATATAAGAAGAAATTGCTAATTGGGTTGTCAATGGCAATGCCAAGCCTGACAAGGCTTTTGGAACCATCAAAACCCATCCAGGGGAATCCCCTTCGGCTCATTACATCGTGCTGCGCACCGCCATTGAAAACCTTTCAGCATTTACCGAATTTTATCTTAAGCCTCTAGCCCAAACCTTGCCATTTAGACATTTCAAATGGTAATTATGTAAATTTTATAGTATATAAAGCATGGTTATGAATATTATTGTCATTAAATCCCCTGAAGAGTCTTGTTTGATTCTGACAGTTTGCCTTTTTAGTATTTTTTATCTGCAAATAATTTAATATTCAAGAGTTTTCATTGGCTTAGCGATCATGGGCTATGAGCCATTATGCCATGCTCTAAAAATGTTTTAGAGTCCGCATGTTATTGAAAAGTGCAGTAATGACTTGAATATTAGCGCAAATAAGTGTTTTCTCTCTTTTGCATCCCATCATCTAGTCAAAACTTTTGCCTAAGGGATCCACTCGGCGCCATTTAAGGTGATTCCTGAGAAATAAAATTTAGCGATGATTTTTTTTGAAAATTTACCTGAATGTTCTCTACCAAGCACTGTTTCGGAAAATAAAATTAAAATGATAGATCACCATTTTCGTTTAAGAGATGTGATTATAATAATGACCTGCAAAATAGAAACCTCTCAAATAGGGACACCTCGCTCTGTCCTTTCGGTGTACGTGTGATAGAGGTATGACTGTATATGTATCTACTCGGATTTCGAAAATGTACACTCCGGTGAGAATTTATGTCTATGAGCTTCCGCGTTTCCGCGCTTCCGCGTTTCCTCATTTTTTAAAGTTTGACAACAAAATTCCCAGTACTTGTTTAGAACTGTTCATCGTTATCGCCTGCCTAATATGAAGTGCTTAAGTTAAATATTTCACAAGGAAAGTTACTCGCGTGTTTCAAAGTAGGACACTTAGCCGTATTCCATGATAAGCAAAACATGACTATTCGAAGCGCGTTTTTTCTATGATACAATTACCAATTGAATTTTGTAAACCGGTCATATAACGCATAGTTATATACTTTAGAAGAATTCAGAGCGATTTCTAGTAACAATCCAAAGGACAGGACACACAGACAGAACGTGTACCATCATTTCACAAGTGCGAAACTTCACCTTATAACTGAGTACTTGTTTAAATATCGCTGTTCAACATTTCAGTACACAGTTATAGTGTATACTTGAAAAGAGAATTCAGATTTTCAGTGTACTAGATTCTGTAGGGTTTGCTTATACGGAAGAATATAGTTGTATACCTGCTTTTTAGAGGAAATATTACACTTCGAGTTAACTATGCTCATTTTACAAAATTCACGCGCGCGCCGTACACTTGAAATTGCCGAACTCGATTTCAATTTATTTCGCATAAGCTGCACTTCTGAATCAGAAAATTCGCTCCTTGGACGGGTAAGACTTATTCCTTGCACAATTAAGAGTTTGTTCCCCCTTGTAAGCATTTTAAATCCTATAAGAACGGAACGTGGAATGTGCACACAACAGTTCCCGCGCAAACACTTTCCCATCGATTGTCTTAAAAGAGATCGCTAAAAATTAATGCGGAAAGTTAAATTTTCTGCTCTTTTCAAGTGGAAGAGTTGATCTTTTTCTAGAAAAGTAGAATTGCTGGAACCTTTCACTGAGTCCATAGCCCTCACTCAACACCTTTTTAGCGTATTTAGTATTCTCTTCGTTCGAATCCAACGACTTCAAATCACCGACTTCGAAGCGATATATCTCTTTAGAGTTAATAGCTACTATACATCGGCAAAGACTAAATATGTTTCTTAGCAATCCATCTTTATTGTGTTAAAATTTCAGAAAAATCGAACGAAACCAGAGTTAATTAGTCAAAACTTTTGCCTAAGGGATCCACTCGGCGCCATTTAAGGTGATTCCTGAGAAATAAAATTTAGCGATGAGTTTTTTTGAAAATTTACCTGAATGTTCTCTACCAAGCACTGTTTCGGAAAATAAAATTGAAATGATAGATCACCATTTTCGTTTAAGAGATGTGATTATAATAATGACCTGCAAAATAGAAACCTCTCAAATAGGGACACCTCGCTCTGTCCTTTCGGTGTACGTGTGATAGAGGTATGACTGTATATGTATCTACTCGGATTTCGAAAATGTACACTCCGGTGAGAATTTATGTCTATGAGCTTCCGCGTTTCCGCGTTTCCGCGCTTCCGCGTTTCCTCATTTTTTAAAGTTTGACAACAAAATTCCCAGTACTTGTTTAGAACTGTTCATCGTTATCGCCTGCCTAATATGAAGTGCTTAAGTTAAATATTTCACAAGGAAAGTTACTCGCGTGTTTCAAAGTAGGACACTTAGCCGTATTCCATGATAAGCAAAACATGACTATTCGAAGCGCGTTTTTTCTATGATACAATTACCAATTGAATTTTGTAAACCGGTCATATAACGCATAGTTATATACTTTAGAAGAATTCAGAGCGATTTCTAGTAACAATCCAAAGGACAGGACACACAGACAGAACGTGTACCATCATTTCACAAGTGCGAAACTTCACCTTATAACTGAGCACTTGTTTAAATATGGCTGTTCAACATTTCAGTACACAGTTATAGTGTATACTTGAAAAGAGAATTCAGATTTTCAGTGTACTAGATTCTGTAGGGTTTGCTTATACGGAAGAATATAGTTGTATACCTGCTTTTTAGAGGAAATATTACACTTCGAGTTAACTATGCTCATTTTACAAAATTCACGCGCGCGGCGAACACTTGAAATTGCCGAACTCGATTTCAATTTATTTCGCATAAGCTGCACTTCTGAATCAGAAAATTCGCTCCTTGGACGGGTAAGACTTATTCCTTGCACAATTAAGAGTTTGTTCCCCCTTGTAAGCATTTTAAATCCTATAAGAACGGAACGTGGAATGTGCACACAACAGTTCCCGCGCAAACACTTTCCCATCGATTGTCTTAAAATTTCAAAGTATTATATTTCCGTGTCTTTTTACCTTTTAGCCACAAAATTTATACAAGTTGTTTGTCTGTGTCGAAGTTTACAGTGTGTATAATGTCATTTTCGTACGTTCAATTGGTCATTACTGCGCATGTGCTGCATTTTTCAATAAACATTTCCCCATACATTCTCTTCAAATTTCAAAGTATTATATTTTCGTGTGTTTTTACTTTTTAACCACAAAATTTATACAAGTTGTTTGCCTGTGTCTAAGTTTACAGTGTGCACAATTTCATGTTCGTACGTTCAATTGGTAGTTACTGCGCATGCTCTAAACATCGTAATTTTCCAATACATTGTCTTAAAATTTCAAAATACTGCCTTTTCATGTGTTTTTAACGTTTTACTACAAAATTTACACAAGTTGTTTTGTTTCTGTCTAAGTTTACAGTGTGCACAATTTGAGGCGCGTACGTTGAATTTGTCGTTACTGCGCATGTACCGAATTTTTTCATACATTTCTTCTTATTTTACGATAGTCGTAACTTTGAAAATCGTAGAGCAATTGACAAATGCTTTGAAACAGAAAAACTGTGCATGATATTTACCTATTCAATATACGCAGAAGTTGTCACTGTCTTTGATAAAGTACTGCGCATGCCCTAAATATCGTCAAGTTTTCATAAGACATTTTCAGAATGCTCTATCTTCCTCATTTTTTAAAGTTTGACAACAAAATTCCCAGTACTTGTTTAGAACTGTTCATCGTTATCGCCTGCCTAATATGAAGTGCTTAAGTTAAATATTTCACAAGGAAAGTTACTCGCGTGTTTCAAAGTAGGACACTTAGACGTATTCCATGATAAGCAAAACATGACTATTCGAAGCGCGTTTTTTCTATGATACAATTACCAATTGAATTTTGTAAACCGGTCATATAACGCATAGTTATATACTTTAGAAGAATTCAGAGCGATTTCTAGTAACAATCCAAAGGACAGGACACACAGACAGAACGTGTACCATCATTTCACAAGTGCGAAACTTTACCTTATAACTGAGCACTTGTTTAAATATCGCTGTTCAACATTTCAGTATTAGGACCTTCTGTTGTACGTTTTCTTGTTAGTCACCTGTACGAAGGTAAGAAAAAAAAAGCGGGCATTTTAAGCTTTCGGATGAAAATATTTTAGCGTCAATATTGTCCGCTTTTCATCCAGGAACGTTTTTAACCGCAGAATAAGGTACCTTTTCCGCGCTTTTAAAGAGATCGCTAAAAATTAATGCGGAAAGTTAAATTTTCTGCTCTTTTCAAGTGGAAGAGTTGATCTTTTTCTAGAAAAGTAGAATTGCTGGAACCTTTCACTGAGTCCATAGCCCTCACTCAACACCTTTTTAGCGTATTTAGTATTCTCTTCGTTCGAATCCAACGACTTCAAATCACCGACTTCGAAGCGATATATCTCTTTAGAGTTAATAGCTACTATACATCGGCAAAGACTAAATATGTTTCTTAGCAATCCATCTTTATTGTGTTAAAATTTCAGAAAAATCGAACGAAACCAGAGTTAATTAGAATTTTTTTTGTGAGTCCACTATGACTTCCCTTGTGGACTAACAAAATACGCAGCGGTCAGTCATAGAATGATTCCGGCAATTCTGCTTTTTTTACAAAAAGATCAACTCTGCTAATTGAAAAGAGCAGAAAAATAAACTTTCTGCATTTATTTCTCATAGAACAAATGCAAAATTGTTACCTTATTTGTTAATGCGAGTCGATTAGTTGAAAAGTTAAAAAAGGTACCTTTTAAGAAAAAAAAAAGATTTTTAACCGCAGAATAAGGTACCTTTTCCGCGCTTTTAAAGAGATCGCTTCAACCTGAAAAAGGGTACCTTTTTCGCGCTTTAAAGCTTTGTTTGGTAAAGTGAGAAATGCATGAAAAGTGGACAATATTGGCTTCAAAATATTTGCACTCGAAAGCTTAAAATACCCGCCTTACATAACAGAAAGCGACGTTTCGGTCAAAAAAAAGCTAGAATTATTGCCTGAGAGCTGACAATTGAATTCTTCCCACTCCACAAGAGCTGGATCCTTTGCTAGTTTCCAGCTCTCCTGGGTTAGAGGCCTCAAAAAGGGATATGGGAACGAGAATGAAAAAATTCCCGTCAGCCATTTCGTCAATGGATCTCTGTTTTGACCGAATGACCACGAAAAACTCTGTGAACTTCGATCTTTTTCACCTCTTCCCTCGGCGCCATGCAGTCCATCGTTTCCTACCGGCTGACTTCTTCAGACGAGTCGAGCTCAGATGAATCCGATATTCAGCTCCAAACGCCTTCTAAGAGGCCACGCACGAGCAATTTCATGTTGCAGACAGAAACAGACGTTGATTGCGACGATCTGATCGAAGAAGGAGCAACCACGTGCACAGAAGAAACGACAGCAGAAGAATCACCAGAAAAACCAGAAGAATCACCAGAAAATCCAGAAGAATCAACAGAAGAAAAACCAGAAGAATCAACAGAAGAAGAAAGCAACTGCGTCGTACCCATGACCGAATTCAAACTTCGCAAACAGTCATATGCATTGGACATTGGACAATTGCCGCTGGAAATGCAGACATTTCTGCGCGAACTGAAAACCTTCTTCACTCGTCCAGTCCAGCTGGAAAGACAAGCAAGACCTTTGGCAACATCGACATACCAGAAAACCCAGGAAAGAATATTATGTGAGTTTATTGTCTGAGTTATTTCGCTCGCACAGTGTTGTTCTCAATAATTTAACGATTTTACGATGTGCAAACGAATTGATTTTCCCTTTTCATGCCCTTAGGCTTTCTTGGATTCTTGAGGTCTCGCCCTGGTGTGATACTGCAACCCGACGTCTTCCTACGTCAGTCTCTGTTGGAATCTTATCTGGATTTTCTCAAGGTGACGTGTAATGAATTTTTTGACGTTTGCGTGGGAACTGGGCCGAAATTGAGCGGCCATGTTGTGACGTGTCATTTATGTTTCTAGTTTTGAAATCCATTTGTAAACATCTGCTCAAAGGAGACTAAAGTCTTCAGAAAGATTGTGTTTTCTGAACGGAAACTACCACAGTTTCCGTTATAAAAATTTGTGGAATCAGTTCATACTGTAAAGTTCAACGAACGTTTCAGCCTGAAATTTGCACGCCAGACACAGTCGTGTTTCAGGGTATATCGATTACAGTATCTGATGCGTGAATTCATCTTATTGACTGCAGAATTTGTTTTCCTGCAAGTACGTGAGGTCAAAATTTCACTTCTAAAAAGTGATATTTACAACTATTGTTATTCTTGTTAAAACCGTACTTCCCGGTGTACGAGTCGAGCCCTGCATTTTTTTGACCACAAAATTGAGCTTGTAACAGTTTAAGGCATGTTTACTGAACAAAAATATTTTTTTTTAGTCGTGGATACGCGGAGCGTAGAAACGACTAATTGTTAGGGGGCAGAATATGTGTCACTCGCTCAGATGTAAACAAATCAATATGTCGACGGTAAACCAATTGATATTGACTTTTCCAAACTTTGCGGAATGCCCAATTCTACCATCGAGATTACCGTGGAAGAAAATTCTGAACTTATTTACCACTGACAGTGATCAGCATTAGAAAAAATTTTATCTCAAAACCAGAAATATGTGTATATGTAAACCAGTTGGAATCACTCGTGCAAAAGGGTGAAAGTTGTATTTTGCTCTTGATTGTGTTTGTTTTCAAAACAAGAACTGCGAAACATAAAAGGGCCGCTCAAGTGTCAGTTGTCTTTGATGATGAACTTGTACATGTTGTTCAATATGAAGTGTAAGAAATGAAATCATAGCTATTGTGCTTCAAGGGCAAAGTTATTTACTTCAGGTGATATCGACTTAGACCCGGAACCTATTGTTACTCAGGGAAATAATCCAAACAATCTTATTGCATTGTTACAATTTCGATTTGCACAACATGGGATTAGCTGTAATTGTTCCGTCACCTGTAACAATTTTCCGTACACAGCTTTTTTTTCTTATTTGATTTTTCTAAATTTAAGAAATACTTGTTGCTTGTAAACATTCCAGTTCTTCAAGGTTTTCTTTCGACGGGTCATTTTCGCAATTTTTGGTACAGCTCTGTAATTTTTCATCCAAATCTTGGACCTTGGCTTTGCTGCTGTGGCCTTTTTCTTTGCTGTACTTGATAGTTATTTTCAAGTTTCAAGTTCAAGTTCAAGTTTATTATTAAATCAACAAAATTTTACAAAAACAACGCTAACCCGCAAATAGCTGAGGCTAATCTAGGCGGGTAGCGAGTAAGACTGTTTAAAGAGTAAATCAAATGTTAGTGTTACATACCAGTAAAGAGATGAAACAAATGCACGTCTAGCAAATAAATAAATAAATAAATAAATAAGTAGGTAAATAAGTAGGTAAATGAATAAATGGATGAAATAGAAATCGCAATTAGACAAAGCTATTTTGAGTATTTATTTTGAAATTTATCGATTAGAAAAGATGTGCCAACATAATCGTCCTCTTCCATTAAAGCTTGTTAGTTATTGTTTTCGACTGACTGTTCAGGGCTACTTCCTGAATCTTGATAAACAGTGTAATGCTTTTTTTCTCTCTCTCTCTCTCTCTCTCCTTTTGCAGGACCAACGAAATTTGTCAGCTGCCACCATATCCAACCACTGCTCTTCGCTTCTGTATCCTGCGAAATTCCTTCACCGGGAGAGCGCACCCGTTTACCAGGACATCCCTGTCATTAAGCAGCTAAGAACACAGGCAACACTTCTACAGCGTCAAGGCGATGTCGAACGTCCTCAAACTAAGGAAGAGCTGACGCTTCTGAACCGTTGGCTTGACTGGTAAGCGCTAGTAATATTATTTTACTGCTTTGTGTTGGGTGACAGGAGAGCTTGTCATGCAGTTTTAACGTGTCACCTGTCCTGCGAAAACGTACGGCCAAGCCAAATGGCAACAGACATGAAATAACTTTTAGGTAGAAACACACATAAGAACTCGCACAGTTATGACTCAAAAACATGCAGAACTTTGTGCTGAGAGAATGCCTTTTCCATCCTTGACAGTACCTCTGCGTCCTTTCAACTGAAAATTAAGGAGGCCATGTCAATTTAACACTTTCGTTGTAATTTTTTGACACTGCAACTGTATTCGCAACTGACGACGGATGTTGATTATCCGAAACATGTTTTGTAAACTTGGAAGTGCGTGTTTCTAACTAAAAGCTATTTTTGACATTGTAAACAGTATAAACCTTACTGATTGTCATCAGAGGGTAATTAGAATTTAGTGAATTGAAAATTAACCAACTCTTGAGACTTTGTTGAAAAACGTTTCACTTCTTTGTCATTTAATTTTAAAAGAGGATAGAGTAGTCCTCTCTACCCTCTGTGTATCCATGTCTGAAACCTACATGTATGAATAACTGCAGCCTAATATCACTATGCAACATTTTGCAGGGAACAGATTGTGAATGCGTGCAGCGTGCAGAGAGATTACTTTGAGATGGCTGTCAACAAAAGAGATAAGGCCCGGGAATGCTGCGACTTGGTTATCTTGGCAATGTATGTTTTCATTCCGCCGGGCCGCGGCGTCGAAGTTCGCACGCTAGAGATTCAAACCAACTGGCAACAATTTCATCCTGCGCAGGTCAAAGATAAGAATGTCCTCTTGGTGAAGGGATCAGAAGAGGTCACGCTTTACTTCCACAACTATAAGACTGCAAAGTTCTTTGGCCGCCAGGAGCTTACTCTGAAGGTAAGACAATGCAGCAGATATTTAGTAC
>CAXHUQ010001336.1:0-35000 GCA_964020085.1 Micromussa lordhowensis
CGTTTTCAGTAAGAGGGGGCAATAAATTACCAAGCAGTGTAAATGTCAGACATGTATTGCTAGCCCGGTTTTCAAAAAACCAGGTATATATATATTCTTTTTTTTTTTTTTTTTTTGTTCGTATCGTACTTTTGTTAGTTGTTAGAATAGTGTTTTAGTAACAGCTGTAATTGGTTGGAGTGTATTTTTTTTAGCTTTGCCTGTATGGGTAATATCGTTGTAATTTGTAAGTAGTGTAAGTGATGTAAGTAACGTTGTTTTGTTGTAAAATTGTACATAATAGGATCGCAATTAAAAAAAAAAAAAAAAAAAAAAAAAAAAAAAAACATTTGGAAATAACATTAATTCAAATGAAATCAATTAAAATTAATTTCAAAAATAAAAAAAAAATAAAAAAAAAAATAAAAAAAAAAAAAACGAAATTTGGCAACTTTATACCTCAAAGTGGTTTTTGGGAAAATATAAAAAAGATGACGTCAACAAACAGTTAAGCTCAAAATCACCTACTTAAATGGTCACACATTAGGACTATACCGAAAAATGTGAAAGTAAGAACTAGCTTCTATGCTATGTTAAACCGTACCACATGAAAGAACTGTTCGATAGCTTTCATTTAACTGATCACACACTGGGATACGTCCACCCACGTAAAAGTTATAGGCCTTCTCCTGCCGCCATTTTGAAAAGTGGGGAGGACACCCTGGAGACGAGGCTGTCATACGTTGCACTCTGTCATAAAGAGGTTAAGAAACCAGCTTTTATACTCTCTGATTAACAAAGGATGACGTTCACGACAATATGTTGAGGAGTTTCAACTAAGGACGGGTACCCATTAAACATTACATGGGGGGATAGCTTTTTTGAAGACAAAAAAAAACTAGATCTGTAAATCAATAGCTTTGATAGAATACGCGTTCCTATTGGCCGAAAATGAGAGCTGCCTGTTCAAGAGTAGATAATGTAACATAATCAAAACTGACTGAAGTTTGCGAATACTGTATGTAAATTTGTGGCCGGATGGATACAATAAAAACACCTGTAATGAAGTCTGCCAGGTGCTGTTTGTGTTCTTTGTAAAGGAATAGGGAGAGACAATTGAGCGGGGGGCGCTCACAGGAAAGGTGGGCTTAACAAATCTCCTGCTTCAAAAAGGGTGAGCTTATTCTATTAGCTTAAGGCGCTGGTAACAGTTTCCAGCTTTTCCCAGTAGTTATACCTTGACAGGTCAATACTACAAAACTTTATCAAGCGATGTTACAATATTGGTATCACAGTGATAGCACTGGTAAACTGTGGAAAATGATGAATTTCTTCATTCTGATCACCTACCTGATTGTTCGTGTATAAGGAGAGTCTATTATTGGACTACATTAGCGCATTAGCGCCAGGTGAAAGACAAATGTACTCACAATGGGAGATTAAGTACCTCTAGCATAGTGTGATATTCTACCCTGGATCTTTTAAGAAGTCTATAAGCTGCTGCCACTCTTTAATTATAAACCATCAAACATTTTTCGCTCGCGCGTGCGATTAGTCTTAACCCATCACGTGACTTAATAGGAGTGACTTCTGTCATTTGTTTTGTCAATTAGTTACTTATCTCAAATTTAAAATTTAGTTGTTACTTCTAATACCGTGTCACTTATTAATATATCCCTCAACGCTTCTAAACACAAAGTTTCTAGGAACAATCTTGGTCAGAATAAAATAAGAAATATAACCACCCCTACCCCCGAATCAATGATGAACTGGTGCTAAACCCAAAAACGCGCCATTTTTCCATCATTGAAATGGGGAGAGGGGTGATCTTAATTTTTCATTTAACATTGTCCAAGATTGTAGCTCCGTGACCGCCGGAGTAGGATGAATCGAATCCAGTGCCGTAATTACCAAGCAGGCAAGATGGCACTATCTTGCCCACTCGGGATTGCGCGCTGTGTCCCGCATGAATGTTATGCACTTTTTCCATATGATAAATCCAAGCTTGTTCGGTCAAGATAGCTGGACATTGCCCTCGTTCTTTTTTGCGTGCTTATGGACCTGGACACCATCTTGGCCCATAAACGTGAAAAAAAAAGAACTTGGTCAATATCCAGCCATCTCAAATTCAATGAGATAAAATTCAAATTCAAACGAGCGGTCGATGGCCAGTATTCTGCGATTTAGCCATCTGTTACTCAAAGCTCGCAGTTTTCCGAGAGCGTAGCTCGAGGGAAACTGTTCACTTCTCGGAACAGATAAATGTCCGCGTAGTATCCGAGCATAATTTTCGCGTCAAATAGAGGCTATCGTTTATTTATTTCACCCCAAGGCTTATAGATCTTCTAAAAGTCCTTTCCGATAATTTTCCCTGGCTTGTTGGTTTCGCTGTTGGACCTTTCGCGGTTTGCCGCTTAAGGTTACTATGCACCTTCAGGGGTGTCTCGCGTGCAAGCGATGTAGCGCGTCCAGTTTAAACTGTAGATATCTAAACCCCTATATCAAATTAAAGCTTATAGGACTGGCTATCAGACTATACCAAAAATTTTGAAAAAAAATGAATTCTAGAATTTTTCACGACTCCTAAATGCGAGCGCCCAAATCACCTTTTGAGCGCTCCCTGTCAAAGCGAATTTTGTTTTTCGCTTATTTAATGTGTTCCTCCGCTTCCGGGGCCAAAGCGCTAAAAAAATGTGTCTCCGATTTGCCATATTCAATTTCAGTGAAAAGTTACAGAACATTTTTGAAATAGGATAAAGAAAATGTGGATTGATCGTACAAAAATCGCTCTCGAAAAAAAAGTATTTTGAAATAAAAAATTCGGAGACAACTTTTTCTTGTTTATATGTAAAACTAGCTACTGTCAAAATTTGAGAGCAATCGAACAAATTCCCTTTGACTTGTAGTTCTTTAAAGTGTCCCCTTTTGGTGAAAAAATTGTTTCGAGAAAACAGCGCTGAAAAATGTTCCTGCTTCCCAAACAAACTCCGCCCACAAACACAGTCAACTGGGTTCTCAGATAACTGAGCCAATCAGCGCTTGGAAAGTTTACTGCCGTTGGCTTCCTGGTGAAATTTTCCCGCGTAATCTTCAATCAACCCTTAGTGTTTAGTGTCACGGTTGACTGCATATACGTCAACAGCTTTCCTACAGCCTGTCAATCAGACACGAAAGTTTTACTTCCGGTAAAAACGAAAAACCGTATTTTCTCCGCCATCATTTAATATTTTTGAGAATTTTTTTTTTGGATGAAAGTTCATGCGTAGACCTATACATTAACCTAAAAATCAAAATTTCGAAAAAATGGTCGGTCTGAAGGTGCATAGTAACCTTAAGGTGGCCGAACACAGTTTTAGCGCGCGCATTTGCTGATGCAATTCAGCACGTGCAGAAGGATTTCAATAAACAAACATGCAGTCAATAGAGCGATCATTTTGTTTACTCAACAACCGCACTATCTGTGTTATTTTTCACTATAATTGAACGCAGTGTATTGATGGCTTTAGTCTTTTATTACAAAGATTTGTTAGGAAAGGAAATAATGCTAAGAACCCAGCAATTTTCAGCTTTTGTTTGTTACCGAAAGAACCCAGTTAAATGCAACGCATGCGCAGTTGCTCGAAAAATTGAGACCGATTTGCTTTAGCAGAAACCTGCCGATTTCTAACGATCCAGTCGTTAGAATTCCAAGAAATTTGGCAAAAATATAGAGCAGAGACCCCTTGAATGATCTATCACGAGAAATCTGGATTTTGACATAGGGAATTTTTAATAGTACAGAAAACGATTAACGGCGAATTGCAAAAATCGCCTATGTCAAAATTTTATTAGAACAGTGTTAACAGAAGGGATTTAATGTCAATTCGTAGTGTGCAAAAAATGAAAACAATCTAACGACTGGATTTTTTTTTAATAAGCAAAAACCATTATTTAAGCCTTGTATTTAATCAGACTCGTTGCCATGGCAACAGCGGACACCCTAGTCAAAATGCAAGAATAAACAATTCTGCGATTAATCTTTACTCTTGCAAAAATCGGGCGCCAAAGCATAAATAGTTCAAAAGTTATGGTGAATTACGCAAAGGCACTTGAAAACTGTGTTCGGCCACCTTAAGTCGCTAGCGCACCCTCTCGCTTCGGTCAAGGAAAGGCCTCGTCCGTTAAGTCAGCGGCTATATTGTTTGACACTGAAGACGTGGTGTATGCCAACATCATAAAGATGGCGGACAAGTTGCGTCGTTACACTGCTGTTTTGTTCTTAACGTTTATTTTAAACATTTCTATACCCAACATATCTGGATTTGTGAGGTAAAAGAGTGACTTTGTTTTTTTGATTGGTTCAATGGTTTCACCACTTCTCATTTTGGCTGTTTTCGGCAGACTGGAGCCGGGGAAGCCCCTAGTTAACCAGGTAAACACTCGTACTCTTATGCCCAGCTTATGCCGTTATATTATAGAGGGAATACTGGGCTCACTTGGTAGTGTTCTCCAACTTAACTCGATATTTCTGTGATATGAAATTATCTGCATGCTACAGAAACCGGAGGTAAGAGCCAAGAGCCATGAGCCGCTTAAGAATCTTGATTGTATTTTAAAACTATTATATAAACTTAAATTTAAACTAAATTCAACTTCCTGAAATCTAAGGCTTAAAAAAAATCTATGTGATTTTTATACTACATCATCAGGTTCTGTACCACAGGAAGACAGTAGTATATTATTTGGTTCAACTACAGCTAAGCAGAAGTTACGAGTTACGGATATCATATCCTTCGACTGTAAGTTACTGCTTTGGACTGCATATCGTTTTTTTTAATAACAAGGGTCACTGTGTTGTTGCTTCTTGTCAAATTGTTTTTGTGAATAGATTGGTAACATCTTTTGATATTTATTTTAAAACATTCTATGCGAAGAAAAATTGTTTTAAAATTGGCTGGCTTGAGAACTTGCATGATGGCATCATTTGACTACAACTACCAGAATCCTTGAACTTTTTCTGTTTCGTACGTATGTTAATTCGGGAGGCCCTGTTAGGGTAAACTTTGACAGGTGACATGACTTTGAAATGGAGCTGCAACGGCAATGAACAACGAGCAAAATTACGACAGCAACAAAGATAAAAGTGAAATCATCAGCAACATTGGCATTTTAAAAATTAGACAGCAACTTGCAGCACATTCAGGCAGAAGAAATTGTACTTGCATTTTATATAATTTGTAACACTGGGCCCGGCTGTTTTGATTAGAGCTGTTTGCAAGCACAGTATGTTGCTTCTTATCGCATATATCATATTTATCCTTATATCCAGTTTTTCTTTGGAGATGGCCGTAAGTTTACTTCAAGAAAGCTGTAAAGCAAACAAGAGTCGCGAGACTGAAAAGACAATGGTAAATATACAAAATAAACAAACCATTGGAGTCGTGTGGGCCTGTCAGCCCCATTAGCCATCGAGTGTAAAAAACCGTCAAAAAAAAACATTCTGTCTGTATTCCCATGTCGCACATTGCAAGTCTATTAAATTTGGTTCACAATTATCCAAAATTATAATCCACCAAATGTTTTCACTTGCAAGTGATTGGTCTAAACACTTCGCATGACTAAATTTGGCCCAGCTAAAACTGGGGAATATCTGAGTGATATTCCCTAATTCTCATATTGCGATAAACATTTGGAGGATAATAAACACAACAGCCTCCACTTGACTTTAAAACATGCTTGGATATTTGTCCTTGGAAATTATCTGTTCCTCAAAGCTCACAGTTTTCCTCAAGCTTCACTCTAGGAAATCTGTTTGCTTCTTGGAACAGATAATGTCCGTGGACAAATATCCAAGCATATGGAGGCTATTGTTTATATAGCATGTTTCGGGGACAGAATTACAAGAACACACTTACATTAAGCATTCTATAGGAATATTCATTATCTGATGAGGGAATTCCATGTCAATTTCACACAAAAAAAACAATATTGCACAAATCGCAAAGTGATATCAGTTTTTCTTGTGAAATTTGTTCTGCATAGCAGCTATTTCCTTTCCTTCCCTCCAGACGGGGAGAACAAGCGAGCAAGTAAGTGGGCAAGTGAAGGTGCGCATCTGGGGTGAGGCTGAATGCGGAGAAAGTGGGAGAGTGGGAGGGAGGGAGTGAGCAAGAAGGAAGATTGGCTGGGGAGAAAAGGAATCGTCTGTAGACGATCCCAAACATTTTACCGAACTCTGTTTGCCCACAAACTGGGAGCAATAGGACAATTTTATTGGTTAGCAGCTTGTCAATCGCAACATGACATCAGAAATTTGACAGTTCATGCATGATCCAACACCCGGAACATGACAAGATCAAAATATATATGGCCAAGTGCGAGTAAGCGTTAAAATTTCCTGTTCAGGAAATGTTGAAAGATCTTTTGCAAAATGGCAAACACATCGATCTCCAACGGGAGCAAGAAGCTACCATTAGAGTCTAGTCCATGGACAGGATGTCCTTGCATTCCATTTATCAAATAGTCTTGGAAGTGAATGAGAAAATTTCAAAGCTTCTGCATGTATTCTCATGGTCTGTACACAACTATTTACACACACTTTTTGCTTTTAGTGGACTCTGACAAGCCCATGCTGGGCGCTTGTCAAAACTGATTTAATGGATGTTAATGATCGTTGGTACCCTAAGGGAGCGCAGCAGGAATGCAGCATGTTTGGGGGTATTCACATGTAGTAAAATGTCTGGGATTGATTGCAGGCGTTTCCTTCGCTCGCCTCATCCCCTCCCCCTGCTCCTTATTTTTCGCATTTGCTCAAAGTTTCATTCCCTTTGTGTGCTTTTTTGGAAATGCCTGCTACTCAGGCCATGTGAAATTTAATGTGGAATACACAAATCAGGTTATGAGTTTTCCTTGAATGGCATAGCCTTTTTCTTAAATGAAAGAAAATGCCATTTCATTTACGTCTGTGTGAATGTTGCAACATTCAATGCAAGCTCGAGAAAAGCCATTCCAGGTAGGAGCCAGCTAACCAAAATCCAGCTAGAATCCAGAGAGATGGTGACAATGGTGTTGAAAACATGATTAAAAGATCATTGTTTCTAATTGTTTTTGAGTTGTTGTTTTGTTCACTCCAGTGCAGTATCACGCAAAGCATCTCTTTCAAAAGTCTCAATTCCATGTAGAATAGCTTACCTAGGTAACCAATCAGGATGCAAGAATTCTCCAAGCTATGCGATTGTATACTTCAACATTTCCTATATCCATATCAGTGGCTTTTAATAAAATTCTGACAGCAACATGGGAACCATCTGAAATATGTGAATGTGACGTGGAAAGGTTTGAGACTCAGATGGGGTTATAAAGACCCCCCTCAAACAGGGCCTCATTTATGTAATTGTTATTTAAACCCCACCGGGACTTCAAAATTTAAATAATAAAGAAAAAAACAAAGGAATTCTGGTAGTTGTAGCCTCTCACTGTCATGCAACGAAGCATTATGTGACAGAGATAGGGCCTGAACTGTAACAATGGAAGCTATTAAAGAGATGCCAAAAAAGCCTTCAAAAAGTTGTCAAAAGTTAGACTTTGTCAAGTGGCAAGGGCATGGCAATTCTGATTGTTACACTTGATTTTATTGTAGACACCAACAGATTTCTATATGGAAATGTTACCACAAGAGGCTCTATTACAAGGGAAAACAAGGAAGCTTCTCAACATTGATAAACTGGTGTTCAGCAGTGGCATGAAGGTATGGTCAACTGTTTTCTTATATTTGTTACTCCCTAAGTTGAACAATTTATGCCAGGATTAGTATTCTGTTATTCTTTAATTTATAACATGAGTGGAAAATAAGAAAATCATTGAAAAGGAAACTCAAAAAGTCCACTCAGAAAATTTGTTCCTTTGTCCACATGACAACTTACACGTAACCCTTGGAGCAGGTTGTCTTAAGTTGTAAAAGCCAAGTTTTGTGGGAGTCAGTTTTCTACCCAGAGTTTCAGTTGTACAATAGAAATGTGCTAATCTTATGGTCTTTCTCTAGTTGGTAGTTGTCAATAGATTCAAAGAGCAAAACCTAGAATGAGGCAATTTTAAGGCAAAAAATGAAACATTGTTTGACTGTATACAGTACCGCTCAAAAGTAAGTTACCACCTCTCGTCTTGTTTCTCGCGAGACGGGTCTCATTTCTCGCGAGACGTTTCTCGTTTCTCGCGAGACGCGTCTCGTTTCTCTCGAGAATCACTGATGCGTTTAGTATGGCATATATTACGCGTACGAAACTGGACATGTGTAACGGTAGCTGCTCTGCAGTTCGTTGGCAAATCGATGGGACCGTCCAACATAAGATATGCATCGGTTTTATATCTGCATAAACTACACGCATAAGAAAAATTACATGTATTTCAATTCATGCGAACACGAGGACAAAGACCAACGACCACTAAATTTTGTGCGGGAGAAAAATGTTCCGACTTTCATCACGCGCCGGCAAGACAGTTGTCTTTTCATGTAAATAGAGTCACAAAAGCGTCACGGAAATTATTAAAGAAATCATATCTCCGGTTCTGTGTGGTACAAATCGTTCATTCAAACGCCAATTTAAAAAAACTCATATCTTTGACGACAGGAGTTTAAATCAAGGCTTCTGAGATGTGCCGTTTGCTATACACTGTAGTTTCAATTTTTTTTCTGCCAGGGAAACTTTCGTCTAGCATAGGAGACGACGAGTCGGTAATGTAATGAACTTTCCCACGCGTGAACGTAAACGCTAAAAATATCTCCGGTTTTATTTGGCATAAATCGTTCATATAAACGCCAAAATACTATATCTTTGAAGACACGGGTTTTAATCAAAGTTTCTGAGATGCGCCGTTTCCATTAATTTCAGATTTTTCTGCCAGGGAAAGTTTTGTCTAACGGTACAAGACGACGAGTCGATAGCATAAAAAACTTTGTTGTCCGAAGCGTCACACCAAACACGACAAATATCTCCCGTTCTATTTGGCATAAATTGTTCATTCAAACTCCAAAACACCATATCTTTGAAAACAGGAATTTGAATAAAATGTTAGTCGAGGTTTCATGATCAAAGCGTGGTTTCGCATGTTTGAATAAAACATTAGTTGAGGTTTCATGATCAAAGCGTGGTTTCGCATGTTCACAAGTTTGAATAAAATGTTAGTCGAGGTTTCATGATCAAAGCGTGATTTCGCATGTTTACAAGTTTGAATAAATGTTAGTCAAGGTTTCATGATCAAAGCGTCGTGTTGCTCATTGTTCACAAGTTTGAATAAAAATTAAATGTTAGTCCGAGTCGAGATTTCATGATCAAAGCGTGGTGTCGAATGTTCACAAGTTTGAATAAAATGTTAGTCCGAGTCAAGGTTTCGTGATCAGAGCGTGATGTCGCTTGTTCACAAGTGTGAATAAAATGTTAGTCAGAGTCAAGGTTTCGTGATCAAAGCGTGGTGTCGCTTGTTCACAAGTTTGAATAAAATGTTGGTCGAGGTTTTCAAGATTAAAGCGTCGTTTCGCATGTTTACAAGTGTGAATAAAAAACGAGTCAAGGTTTGATGGTCAATCCTTTCGCGTATTGGTACTTCCAGTGCACTCGCGAGAAACGAGACACGAGACTTGTCTCGCGAGACGGTGGTAACTTACCTTTGAGCGGTACTGTAGGTAATGATATGATTTTGAGGGCAATTCTGAGAAAAGTTTTAAAAGACTAACCAAATTAAACTGGCTCTATGGTATCATGTTAATTTGTAGTCTTTGCAAAATTTACATGTGTTTGTTTATTCCATTTAGCACAATAATAATCATGTGACTACTTATTAATAATACAATTGAAAAATACATTGTAGACTATTTATAGGCTATACATAAATTAATTGTTCAGACAGCAGACAGAGCACCCTGGTCTTTCAAAAGGTTTTGTAAACTTCTGAAATTATTCTGATAACTTACCAATTAATGCATCCTCGGCACTTTTAGGCAAATAGTAGCTCTTTAGATAATGGAGACAAATTTGCTCATCTATCATAATGGTAGAATTTGTTTAATGATAATTATAATATAAGCATATTTAACCATGGTAAGCCCGTCAGCAAATGCTGTTATCAAAGGGTGCGCTTGGAAACTAAAAATAGAAATGTAATAACAACAAAAACCCTAAAAAGATTACAACATATTTAGTAAAAGATAGAAACTGTATACCATTATTAAAAATTCTAAGAGCTTTCACTAAAAAAGTCCTTAACAATAAGCGTGGTTTTAAAAATTAACAGAGATTCCGTTTCTTTCAAGCATGATGGTACATGTAAATTATTAAAAGCTTGCTTTCTGAAGTAATTATAGCAACCTTTCTTAGCGGTTTCTGTATAAACATTTGGAAGTAAAATGTGAAGACCATTACGCCTAGTAGAATAATTATGTGATGATTTGACAAAATATTCCTTGAACAGCTCTGTAGTATTGCTGTGGACACATTTAAATACAAAAGTTACAATATGCATACTAGAACATGCCTTAAGTGAGGCTAAGGCTAGGCTACTCTTTAATTGCTTATTGGGTTGGTGAAAACCTGTCTGTGTGTCCTCTGTAAGTGTTTTTCTGGCACTGAATGATACAAGGCAGTTATAGGCATAGATGACCTTGAAAGATTCGTACACTTAAACCAAAACGTTGGCCTGAGAAGACAATAATTTAATCATAGCAAAGTTTAAGCTTTCCTGATTAGGGAGTAAAAAAGTTCCATACATCCTCAACTCGTTGGGTTAATCTTCAGGAGAAAAATGTTTTTTATTTTATTTTCTATAGCCACTGCCAATTATAGTGTCCCCACAAAAAATAAAAAATAAATGAAATGTAATGTCTTGAATTTAAGTACATATACACTCCAATTGGAAATAAGTAGTTTTGTTTCTTACTTTACAATTGCTCAGAACTATCTGTTTACGTAACTACAATTTCCTTTGACTGCAGGAACACTATGTCAATGTTACAGCCATCAGAACAGGTGTTCCATATGACCCAGCAAGCCTAGCTGAACCTGTAGTTTACAACATAGGTAATTGTTAACATCAATAAATGTTTTGGTATGAAATAGAGCAGTATTATACTTATTATACAGTTTATTATGCAGCTATCTACTTTATATAGACTTGAATGTATAGTTTTTGTTAAAATTCATTCATGAAATGCCAAATGTTTAATCTAACAATTTAAATGCACTTCCTTCTCTGATTGCTATAATTAACAATTAGATTATGAACTTGAAATTTCTATTTAAACAATAGAGTTTTTTGTCAAGGAACTATCGGCTGATAGTTGCCCCGCAGAAATTTGATGTTCTTAAAACAACTTTTCAACTTTTTTAGATGAAAGCTGTGACAGCCAAATATAAAATTTGAAAAAGAAAACAGACAGAAACCCACGTAATAAAATTTCAATTGTTTATTTTCTACAGGCCTGCTTGTTTACAGAAAATTTTTCATGTATGAGTAGTATCCATCCAGGTATTTTCCTTGGACCTGCACTATTGGCTGATAGTATCTGCCCATAGATGAACATTCACGTCACATGATCAATTTAAATTAATAAGAATCAGAGAAAATGTAGTGGTGAACTATAACAGGTGATAGTTGTCAAGGTTGCAGACTGAGTCAACTATCATACATAGAGATCAAGAGATCATAATCTAATTGTTTTAGTATAAATCTACTAGTTGTTCAAAACTTTATCTAAATCCTCTTCACAGACACTTTCAAAATGCAAAGAAGAGGCAGCCAGTTTGTTAAAAAGCGCACACTGCTATAAAGCGTTGCCAACCATGGAACAGCATTTGTGCTGGAACACTTTGTTAACAAGCGCACACTGCTAGGAATCATAGCCAATCATGGAACAGCATTTGTGATGGAACGCTAGTAGATTTTTATACTAATATTAGTTATAATAATTTTGGAATGCGTCAATACAACATTCTTTACTTTGATATATCAAGGAAGATTGTTGGAAGATTCAAACCCTTACTGAGACTATGAAGCTGGATAAGAATTTCCAGAGCCGTAAAAAATCTTCCCATACAAAAAACCATTCCGTCTTCATTTCACTATCAGCAAGTTTGTCTTTTTAATTTCCTTTTTGAGATTATAATGGATTTTTCTTGTTGTTTTTTTCAGTTCTAGAGGAGTTGTTATTAGGCATACCATGGCATTCCTGGAGACTTGTTGTTCTTGTATTGCTTATTTCTTATGTAACTGTAAAGTATTTAATCCCTCATGCGCTTTTTTTTATTGAACAAAGTTTAAGTGTCCTTGAAAAGAGGTGACAGTAGTGGTACTCAGGCAAAGGTTGATGAAAATCTAATGGAGCATTACTTCTGTGGTTCAAGTTACATTACAGCCAATCTTGGATGGAGGATAAATAAATAAATAAAAATATTTGTGTAGCGCCAAATCCACTAATTGTTTAAAAACACTTTCAAAAAGCTGAAAGAAAGGGGGGAACAGGAAAAAAATAATGTGATGTTATATTTAACCTGCCTCGAGACATGGGTTAAATTGCTTGCTCACAGGTTAAATGAAGGAAAACTGAAACCAAATGGCAAGGTTGGCAGTGTACAGCAAAGACAAAAAAGACACTGAAAACCTCATCTCAAATAGAAGATGGTGTTCCAAGTTCTATTTAACAATTATATTATGAGCTCAAGATTGATAGTTGATGAGGCCAAAGGCTGAATCAACTATTGCCTTGTAGAAATCAAGAGTGAATAATCTAATAGCCCTTTTCGCGGTTAGTTTTTCTCATTTGCATTACAATGTAATCCAACGTGGGTGCGAGGCAATTTCGGGCTAAAACTACAAAATAGCCCGAAATTGCCTCACATACATGCTAGATTGTATTGTGATGCAAATGAGAAAAGTTAACCATGAAAAGGGCTATTGTAGTGGAATTCTAACTGAAATTTGTTTCAAATAACAGTTCCAGTTATTTCTGGTCTTAGTATTAAACTTCACACTTGAGAAAATTTGCACAGACTTAATTGTCAATTTGACATTTGTAGTTGTGTATGCGCGCTTATCAGATCCTTTCAAAAATTCATGTTTTTTTTTTAATTCAAGAAACTGTGAATCTCCTTCTTTTAGTCTTCTCTGGAATTTAATTATCAATTTGTTTCTAAATGTTCTTTCAAACTTCAGAGAAATGAGAAAACACTGCAATTTTGGTAACCACTGCACACTAATGGCTGATAGTGTACGATGGCTCAGCCAATCAGATTACAGAATTTGCATTAGTATAGTAGTAGAATTCTACTAATAAACAATTAGATTATGAGCTCAAGATTTCTATCGTGTGATAGCATAGTTCACAAGGGTTCAGCCCGAGTCAACCATCACAAGCAAAAATTCTAATTGTTTTAGTACAAATCTACTAGTCATTCAAAAATCTAATCTAAATCCTCTTCAAAGACATTTCAAAAACACAAAGTGGCCCCAAGCAAGAGTTGATGCAATACTCACTATCTACAATAGTAGTACCATAGCCAATCAGAGAATGGTATTTGTGATAGAACACTAGAAGATTTATACTAAAACTCTATAGGAACATGGACGACTTGTTTTCTATTTCTTTTAGAAAATACGGTGATGAAAAAAAGAAAAACAACTTGTTTACTTAGATCATTAACATGCAAATTCTCTTTGCTCGTGCCATCATTACGTCAACAGTTTGTACCAGTTCTGCATTTCTATTGAATTTTAGTAGAATTCTACTAGTATACTAATGCAAATACTGCAATCTGATTGGCTGAGCTACTCGTATACTATCAGCCATTAGAATACAATGGCTGTCGGTTGTCCAAGAAATGCAACGTTTTTATCATTTTACCAATGTTTTGGAAGAAAGTTTAGTTGTAAGTGGATAATTAAATTCCTGAGAAGACTAAAAGAAGGACATTAACGGTTTCTTGACATAAACAACTTGAAATTATTGAACAAACGCGCACGCAGGCGTACACAACTGCAAATTTACCAAAGACAATTCAATACGTAGGATTTTGTCCACACGTAAAGTTCAATAATGCGTAGAAAAATAGAAAAAGGTGTGCGTATTTGCTTTGGGTTATTTTCTAATATAATTTAACAAATAAAGAAGCCTAAGCCGTGTATTGCACTGTGATAAAACATGACGAACATTTGAGAACTCAAGGGAAATGTGTTTTATCATAGTATAATACACGGCTTAGGCTTCATTTGCTTTATGATATAGATTTTACTCGTGCAAAAAAATAAAACACGCTTTTTATGTTTTATACTCTGATAAAACATGGGTTTTTGACCAATCAGAGCGCGCACAGTTTCCTATCTATGTTATGATGTTAAATAACTATGAACTATACACAGACAAAGAACAGTACAAGTGTCCAAATCTGGACAGAGCAGCTATTTCACAATGGATTTCTCTTTTTGGTTTGTGGTACTGATGGTTAACTTGTTACAGAGGAATATGTAGTTAAGTTGTGCAAAAAGAAGAAATTGTCTTCTTCTTTAGCAATTAGAATTCAAGGGAAATTACCTTGGCATTCAAAATCAAATTCCATTAGCAACAAGATAAATAAAAACCAATGACCCATTAATCTTGTTTGGAATGACACTATTTCTCTGCCTTTCAACTTTCCCCACCCCCTCCCCTCTATGCTACACTGAACAAAGATAGGTAATGACTGGGGCTACTCTTCCCCCTTTGAACAACTGGGTACTACTAAATTTATAGTCATTTGCTGTAGCACTTAAGTTGATTCCTCAGTATTGCATTGCTTATCCCTACTGTCCACAATTTTTGCATCTTTAGCACGTGGACATGCTCAATGCAAGAGATTTACATCAAGTTCGATAGCAAAGTAAATGCTCATTTTCTGCATGGGGTTAGGCATAAATGGGGTAATAATATATCTTAAATGAGCATGGTGATCTATGCTTTTTATTGTATATTTTGAAACAGTGCTCGGTTTTCAGGGAAAGTTAAAAAAAAATGGTCTGTAACTTTCATTTCCCCGGAATCACCTTAAGTCCCAAGTTCTATTGGAATAAAACTGTAAAATACAAATTCCTGAGCTCCAGTTGTGGAGACTGAAACATACTTAGTACTGTAATTCAGTACAATACATCTTGAAACAATATTGTTTATCGACAGAATTTTTAATAAAATATTTTTGTACACAGTTATTTACAATTTTATGTTACTGAAAACAGGTTTTCTCTTATTGCTCGCAGATTTAACTAAATTAACATATTAGTTCACCAATAAAGCTAAAGGAATCTATTTTTTCAAGAGTACTATTGTTAGATCAAATCTATGTTCAAGTGGACAAGGCATATTACAAAGATAAGATAGTCTGTTGCCTAAAAGAAAGGATTTGCAATGTAAATAACTTTGTGTTTTTCAATTGTTTCAATGTCTCTTTCTAACTGTTTCATCTCTGCCTCCATGCGTTCTTTGCGTGCCTTCTTTGGAGCAGTATCAGTGACCACAGAAAGTCCTTGGTATTGATGATGAAGCTCTTCCCAATTCTTTTTCAATCCATCAAGTATGTCTTGTCTGTGGAACACAAAAAACATACTTTGAGCCAAACAAATATATACAAAATCACATTATTAAAAGTTATTTTAAAAAAGATGGGGCAAATGTCTGCTTGTGCCCCTTGCACAGAGTGACAGTGACCCTTTCTGTGCAAGAGTATGCAATAGATGAACACCAAGGGAATTCTATACTGGGAGGAACACAAGGGATTAGCCAGGAGGGAAAGAGAACCGATCCTTTTAGTTGCTTCATGCTACGGAAACTGGCAGGCTCTTAAAGTGAACACCACTTTGGTCTGAATGCAGGATAATCAAACAAGTTTGCCACAGACATAACTTTTCAATATTTCACGACTTTTTTGTCATGAAAAACTGCACTGACCAAATAAGTACAAAGTGTCAGATACAGTAACAGCTTCTACCTTTCCCTTGCAGCCCTTCTTTCCACCCATTCATTATGACTGAAAAAAAATTCTATCAATTTTCCCTGACTCTTCCCTGAACTATAGTTTTTCCCCCTGACCTGTGGCAACCCTGCAAAAACACAATAAGTGTCTTACCTCTGATCTTCTGTCAAGTTCTTCATTGCTCCCTGTCTAAATCTTTCCTGCACATAAGCATCGTACTCCATCTGAGCTCTTTCTACTTCAGCCTTTCTTCTTTCAAGGTAAGCAGGTGTTTTGCCATAATCTTTCTTGTTTACATATTTGGGTGTCAGCCCTGAAGGCTCCAGTGGATGTGTAGCACCCCCTCTTGTGTCGGCAAACTTTTTCTCTGGTTTCTTTGGCACAGACATGATATTCTCAACTGCATTCATTGTGATGTGATTCTTGGTAGAATTTAACCCCATCAATGGCTTCTCCGTGTGTTTTGGAACTGCTGGACGCCTTTTGTCATGGTCTGGATACTTGAAGTCAGTTTCTAACAAAATAAAAAAGACATTTTATAAGCATTTTTGGAATGTAGCACTATCCTAAAATTAAAGCAATTATAATCTTGTTAATTCTACCTTTATATCTTGTATCATGAACTGCAATTTTATACAGAAAGTCTCAATTTGTGCTAATTTTATGGTTGAACATTACCCTTGGAACACATTTGTGTTTTCTTTTGTGTCATTCACATTAAGTATTCTACCATACGCCAGAACAACGGAAAACACAAAATTTTACCACCACACACAATAGCATTTCATTTGTTACTAAAGCCTACTACAAATTATAATACAATTGGACTTTACAGACACACTAGGTTTCACCATGGCATAAAACTAAGGGAACTTTGTTTAACTGTTTCAAGTATGCCAACTTATTATACGTTATACAAAGAATATAAGGGTGTCATAACATGGCAAATTTCGCCAGGTTGAGAATTCAACCTTATTTCCCAATCATATTTCTTGACCACCATTGGTGGTGCAAGAAATACCAAATGGTATTGTGGGTAGTGGTAGCTTACCACTGCTTGATGGAAGTTCACATGGACTTTGATCAAATAACGGTCAACTAACAATACCCACTAGGCCCTTTGGTACATAGGAAAACAGGTTGGAAATAACCGGCTGAAAAAGTCTATGTGTAATGAAATGCCAAAAAGTGAAGTTGGGGATATGCAGTGATTGTGTTTTCAATGAAAGTGTTACAGCTGTGTATTGGGCATCTGGGACTGGGTTGAAATCCGCCATGTAATCACTCTCAGCTACTGAATTATCATTTCAGAACACTTCCAAAATGTAGAAACAATCGCCCGACTGGCTCGGGTTTCTAAAATAATCTCAACCTCCCGTCCTTTTCATACAGCCTGGCTAATAAAAAGGATTTTTACCATATAAGAACAGATATTGTGGACTGAGCGAGCAAAGTCTTGTGGCAAACAGCAGGCAAAACAATTCGTGGTAAAATAAGCATAATTTTTATCACACAAACGACAGAAACCGAAGAAAATCGGTATCGTGAGCAAACACTGATTGTATCAATGAACAAGATCGTCGCTTACTTTCTGGTAGCTTAAATTCTTTCGAGTGTTTTGCCAAGAAATCCTTCGGTTCAGTGGCAGCAACTTTCGGTGGTCCCTGTAAAGAAAGAAAACTGTCAGTCCAAAAGGAAATAAAACATTCTCGATTGTTAAGATTCAAGCTTATCTCAACAACAAATCTTACCATGGTTTTGGAACTTTGTTTTTTTGTCCTGTACTCCTGTTTTGCGTTTGAAGCAAAATTCGAACGGTACCTGTTATACAAATTATTTAGGAAAGCAATGTTAAGTTGGCAAAAAAATGGGAATCAATAAGACTGTTGTGCAGAACCGTAAATCATAAACAATGAAATTCAAGTTGTCGCCAGGGATCGTGGTCCAACAAAACTAAAGCTTACATCGATGGCTTTGGTGGTCTTTCTTGAATCTTTGGAATCAAATTGTATATGCTTTCTTCATGAATATCTCTGCTTCTCGAAGACACTTGCATAGCCATGGCTGGTTTCTCCGTAAAGCGAACTCAATGTGTTCTCTAGCCTGTCTAAGATGGCGACTGTCTTTCTTTATAGAGCACAAGGGTGTTGACTGCCTGTTGCTAGGGAATGATTATAGTCACGTGGTTTCGTTACGTATCTTTGTTTGCGGGTGCCAGGCAACAAAGTCCCAGTTTCCCGTGAGGGTATGCCCAACTTCATATCGTGAGGGACTGGGGCGATAGCACTATTTCAGGGCTGAACAATCAAATTTCGACGCGAATGTGATGGGTGGTTCTTTCGTGTTAAGTTGACGACAAGAAAGGAACAGAAAATCGTCCATTATTTTGGCACCTAAACGCAAATATCTCCTTTTTATGCTTTGGAAAATGACAATTTGAAGTTTACATCGAAGTTTTTTTCGCAAAGAAATTAATGCCGAGGAATACAGTATGGGGCCCAGTTTTCGCACACTTTTTGTTCAACGTTTATTTTTCACGCCACAAATGAATCTGAATGAAAAGCAATTGATTCCAAAGGCATATTCCTCTTCTGCCGAGTTTTGAGTTTACAGCTACTACAGTAGAACCCCGGTAACTCGAACTCCCCCGCTAATTCCATCAAATTCCCATTTCCCTTGGATTTGACACCACTGGTCGGTCATTTTAACTCGGATAACTCGAATCCCCCACCAACTCAAACTAAATTAAAATTTACCCCGATAACTCGAATTCTGGTTCATGTAACTCACCACGGATGTCATGGCAAAGTCTGCATACAAGCCAAGTGGCTCATTAGGCCGGAGCTTAACCTGGTTTCATTGACATTAGCATGAAGCGACTAGGAATATTTAACAATTATCCTGCGAAATCGCGCGGAATATCGTCTGATACTTAGCCGACGAGGCCGTAGGCCGAGTCGGCTAAAATCAGACGATATTCCGCGAGATTGAGCAGGATAATTGTTTTATTATTCAACAAATTGATAACAAAACAGCCTAAATCCTTGTAAATCTCTCTGTCGACATTTTCTCACTTCACTTTTTCTTCCCACGTACGAAGCTACGTATACCGCCGGATATCTGTTACCTACGGATGACAGATATCGAGAGAATCATGACCATATTTGGATAGTGTTACAATTTGTTGAATAATAAACCCATTTATACACGTCACGTGGGTGGAGAGAGGCACCGTGAGCGATCCGGAGTCGAGCGCACTAACCATGAGGCCATTGCGCCTCCCTATACCACCGATGTCATCCCATTAGCTTTTCTTGTCGTAATCGGTAAAAACACTCAAAACTAACACTACAGCAATTTGATTTTAATTACTGCAACCGATCGTTCACATATTCGAGTCATTGCCCGATGTCATGAGACATACCGGATGAGGTGCCTTTAGCTGTCACGAAGAGAAAAACAGTGCTAGAGCACAGTTTCTGACGAGAGATAAGTCTTATTTGCACTGTACTGTATACTGAGGTGCTGAAGAATCAGTAAACTATCAATCATTAATCTGGCAAGTTCAATATTCAATTGACCCCGATAACTCGAACCCCCGATAACTCGAACTGTTTTTCGTTTACCTTCAGAGTTCGAGTTAGGCCTAGGGCAAACGTCGAATCTAAGTCGAATTTAATTCGTCAAACCTATTTATTTTGAAATAGGCGCATGAATGGTGCGACGTTTGCTGGAATAAAATTCGACTCAAATTAATTGGTTCGACTCTAGTATAGGTTCGACTTGCCAAGTCGGATAATGCGACAGTGGTTCGGCGTTTCAGCAAACGCCGCTCTAGATTCGCGCTGAACTCAATTCATAAATCATGCAAATTGCAAAATAATTGATTTAAATGTGATGGACTGGGCAAATGTCATAAAAACACATACCCCCCCCCCCCCCCCATATGTCAAACGCTATTTCCCTCTCCCCTGACGAGCATGCGCTGTACAAAGATAATTTCGCGACCGGGAATGGGGAACTATAGAAAATATCATTGCTGACATGAAGACCGCTGCTCAAGACTGCTTCTCCATTGTTGTTCGCTAACAAAAGCACGGTCAAGCATGCCAATTAGACCAAAAGCTGTGGTCTCTAATACACTGTTTAAAGAGCTCTATGAAATAAGAGTCTTCTCTTTCTAGTTTTCGCAATTAATTGTACGAGCACTGTATTTCTGCATTTTGCTAGCAAGTCCTAGCAGTAACTAGCCGCGCATCGAGTGAATAGCACGGGGACACGTGCAACTTGTGAAATAGGATCGACGGAGGTTCGACGTTTGCTACCACGTTGAAATTAAACACGGAGCGAGCCTATAAATGGAGGCTGAGCGGCTCAGCCCGTCCATCACAAATTGGTCCATTGAAATTGTCGGGACCCAAGCGATCCATTAAGATCACAGATCAATTTACCTGTACCTCAGCCAATGTCATCTACTGTATAACTTGCACTCTTTGCAAAAAGTTATATATCGGCGAAACAGGTAGACGACTAGGCGACCGTTTCCGAGAACACCTTCGCGACGTAGAGAAAGACGATAGTGCTAGACACTTTAATCTGCCGAATCATTCTAAGCAACATATGGCAGTCTGTGGCCTCTCCCTACATCAAGGAAGCACAGAAAGCCGCAAAACTCTTGAACAAAGATTTATTTTTCAAATCGGCACTCTTAATCCTCATGGTATCAATGAACGCTTTTCATTCAACTAATTCATTCTGTTGTTTTTCACGTTGCCAGGCACCAACCAATAGCGTAGCTCCACATTTCTGTATATAAACCACACACAACCCACAATTCCTTGATTCGCTCCGACGAAGGGCTAACGCTCGAAACGTCAGCTTCCGAATCTCTTTACGGTGGACAATTCACATTATCAACCCAGTTGATAAAACCAAATTAACAAATTGGAATACTCTGCTTTGATTGGCTTATTCACCCAGGCGTGTCGTACTCCCGCGAAATTTGCATGAAGTAATAGTTAGATTAAGCACCGCGAAAACGGCAAACGCTGAACGTCGGCTAGCCGTTTGTCGTTTGCCGTTCCGTCCGCGATGTTCGTCTGTTTAAGCTTCCCGACGACACGGCGGAACTGGGAACAAGGCTTAAGGCTTACAAAAATTGTCTACATTTGAAATTAACTAGTTAACTAAATGTTCGTTCAAAAATAAACTTTGTCAACTTATTGTTAAAAATATTAACTGAAATACAGTTCAGTAAAGGCCAGGCCCATATTTCTTAATTTTCCTAAGGCAAATGTTCTCGGTCGCCATTCACTGCGACTAGAAAAAATGGACACGGAGAAGTTATGTATTTTCTGCTTGAATTTGAAACTCTTATCTTTACAAGCAGTTCATGTAGAAGTAGGATGATAAACGAAGCTTAGCTATAAAAGCAAGTGATCAAAATGTAGAAATAGTGGGTAAAAATGGGCTGCAAATACTCACGTTTTCGCGTTCCATACAAACGGGAAAAATGTCCTCCTCGAGTAGAAACGGCGGCCGGCAAACGGCAAACGCGGGAAATGTCAGATCACGTGACCATCTCTGCCGTTCGCGGGAAAAAAATACGCGGTGCTTAATCTCTCTAATATTTCAGGCGACCGCACAAGGGAAGGTTTTCGTTTGTTTGCTTTCTTTGTAAAAAGGTCAGCGAAAACAAAAAGAATGACATCTACAGAATAAGAATTTAGACAGGTATCGTACTTCATATACAGGCATTTTAACTTCTTATTTTTGTTGTTTCAATTGTGCAGTAGTGAAAGCATATCGATTGTTTTCGAGTTGTTTACTCAACGTAAAATCCGTGTTTTAGCCAACAAAGTGCAAACCGCTGACCTTTTATAGTCTCGCTCCGTGTTTAAATCGACTCTTTGTCGCATCTATTTTTAATTTATTCGACGCGACTTGGATTCGACGTTTGCCCTAGGTCTTACCGGGGTTCTACTGCATGTGAGCACGTCGAGGTGCCGCAAGGGTAGGTGAATTTAGTTTCCCTGAAAACGTGTTTGTCTACGGCGTTTACATTTTATTTGTATAGAAGGCCCAAATGAGCGTAGAGTGATAAAGCTATCCACGGTGACCCATAGGTATGGCGTACGATTTCCGCCAAAATTCATACCATTGAATTTCATAGCTCTATTTAAAATTTTACACTCTTCTTTTAGATTTCACATTATTGGAAAATGTTTTTTCACTTATCTTTCTGCTTTTGAACTCAACGTTTGTATTCTTCGCTGTACGTTTTCAACTCGCTTCGTCAAAATTACAGTCGAGCCATTCATTTTCGACTGGACGCCGTAAATTAATCTTAACACTGAAGTAATCGCATCCTCGGAGACTCAGGGGCAGTAAGTGGGGGTAGGAAAAAGTCTAAACGGGCGAGAAAAAAATTCCGCGGGACGAAGAAAAGTCAAGAACGAGGAGAAGAGCCCCTGGGGACAAGGTTCCAAACGGCCAGGGTAGTTCTGGCTTCTGATTGGTTCCACAAAACGTTTATTTTTTTTGTGTGCCCAATCACAGAGCAGCAAAACCAGGAGCCGTTTCGTGTCTTCTTACAGGAGTCATACATACAGGCCAGTTGCTCGCCATATTTGTCTGGGTCGTTCGCCAAGGGTTAGCCTGCGAACAGCAGACGTATTTCCGGTCGTTCCTCCGAAAAATATAATTTTCGGAGGAACGACCGGAAATACGTCTGCTGTTCGCAGGCTGCCAAGGGTTTACTCGAGGAGAAAAGTTCCAATCACAGGCCAAAATGTAGGGGTGATTTTTCGCCATATCCGCACGAAACTCGCCTGAAATACGCTGGACCTTTCGCAGGTATCGTATTAACATTATTGTATTTAAAATTTGCGAGTTTTTGTACACTCACAGATGTTGATAAATATTTCGGCTACTTTTTGGACAAAATGAGTTTTTTCTCCCTGTATTTCGCACATCGTTGCTGTGACTGAAACTTTTGCAATTCCGAGTCATCCTTCGTCGCACAGGCCAGGCAGGTATGTCAAGCATCGCATGGGTAGCTAGGCGTACGCGAGCAGCACGATTAGGCTTTTGTACGGTGACCCACAAGTGCACCCAAATAGCTGTTATCGCAGTTATCAGCGGTTTTACATGTAAACGAGGCGAAAGGGTCAATTCGGTCAATTCTGCTTTGTATTGACCCTTTCGCCTCGTTTGCGTGCATTTCTAAACAAAAGAGCATTTGATCGCAGACTCAACTGCAATAACAGCTATTCCAAACGACACTCCTAATTCTAAACCTTACTCCGAATTCTTGAACCTCACTCCGAATTCAAAAACATCACTCCGAATTCTTGAACCTTACTCCGAATTCGAAAAAACACTCCGAATTCTTGAATCTCACTCCGAATAAACAACATTCCTTACCGTCACTTCAACCAATCACCATTCGGGTTACATATGTTGAGAACTCTGCGCGCCAAAGTAATCTAACCAATCATATTGTTTGTTTCATCTTGGAGTTCAAAGCTTTTTGAAGAAGCGTTTGATATCACAGCATGAAAATCCAGATTTACGGAGACTTAAAGGTTACCTAAACCTGCGTAAAGTTACGTTACAAGCTTTACGTCAACTTTACGTATGACGTAAAGGTATGTTAAGACAGCTTTACGCAAAAGTGGCGTAAAACCAGCGTAAACCTTGAGTATAGTTTCTTAGTTGACTTCATGTCAAAACGCATGGTGTAAAGGGCGCGTAAAGTTGTTTTATTCTTCAGCCCAAAATCAAGTATTAATGAAATAATTCGTTGAGATGCAGGAGTTTTAGCTAAATGAATGATAACTTTATTTATTCTCGGTTAAAAACATCAGTCTAACACAGAAAATTAAAAACAAATTCTCAGTATATGCATCATATTTTTGTCAGGGCACACTGACTGACACATCCATAAAAACAGTCTAACCCTATTTTGAGGGTTAAAAGTTTGGAACTATTTTCATCCTTAAAAATTAATCTAAATCTAAATCTAAATATGATTATGTCGGCAAAATCGTGGAACGACATCACGCCAACTCTAAAAAGCTGAAAAAATAAAACTACACTAAAATATACAAAATAACAGTAAAAGCTAAAACACTGATAAAATTATTCTAATTAAGTTTACTTTTAAAAATACAAAGAGATTGGCTGGAAACAGTCTCTTGTGGGAGTTTGTTCCATTCAGTTATTGTACTGGAAAAAAAAAGAAAATCGAAAAGTATCTTTATGTCCTTTCCGTACAATAAACTTAAAATCATGGCTTCCCCGAGTCCTCCTTTCTCTGTTTGTTTTCAAATAATCCCCCCAGTCCCCTTCTAGAAGGCCGTGGCATCTTGTATACAGTGGAGAGCCTTGCGTGTCTTCTCATCGTTTCAAGTGTGCCCCACTGTAGGTCTTGCAGCATTTCCGTCACGCTCGTTGTTCGATCGTAATTTCCAGTAACAAAGCGCGCTGCTTTCCGCTGTATCCTTTCTAGAGCGGCTTTATCTTTCTGGCGGTGTGGGCCCCATGCACTACAGGGATACTGGAGTTTTGGCCTCACAAGAGTCTTGTACGTGGTTTCTTTCACTGTCTTTGGGCAGTTCCACAGGTTTCGCTTCATAAGTCCCAAGATCTTATTTGCTTTAGATGTGATAGTTTCGACATGTGGTGACCACCTCATTTTGTTATGGAGTATTACCCCTAAATAAGGGTGACGTTCCACTTTTTCTAGGATTTCTCCACAGAATACATATTCCCGCTTCGGTGGATCCCTCCTCGTTGTAAAACACATGATTTTGCACTTTGAAGGATTAAATTCCATCTGCCACTTTTGTTGCCAATCTTCTAATCTATACAAGTCATCTTGGAGATCAGCTGTGTCTTCATCACAGCAAATTGCCCCATATAACAGCGCATCGTCAGCAAAAAGTCTAACAGTAGAGTTCAGGCCATCAGGTAAATCATTTATATACATTAAGAACAATAGTGGTCCTAAGACTGTTCCTTGGGGAACGCCGGATGTTGTAACTACAGGTGCAGATGACTCTCCCCCAATTACCACTGATTGGGTTCGCTGTGTTAGAAACGATTCGAACCAGTTATGTAATGGGCCACGAATTCCGTAATAATCAAGTTTCTTCAAAAGTCTGCGATGGGGAACTTTGTCAAATGCTTTTGAAAAATTGAGAATTGCAGCGTGAATTGTTCTACTGAGCTGGATAGCACTCGCTATATCATGAATGGTACATATGAGCTGTGTTTCTGTTGATCGTTTCGCTCTAAAACCATGTTGGTAATCAGTGAGCACTCCATATTGTGAAAGATGCTTCATAACATGGCTGTGTACGACATGTTCGAGTACCTTTGATGCAATGCAGGTACATGACACGGGCCTATAGTTTGAGGGATCCGATTTCTTTCCTTTCTTGTGAATAGCACATACGTTGGCGTGTTTCCATTGGATAGGCACAGTTCCGGTATCAATACAATCTTGATATATATCAGTAAGAACCTTTGATATTTCCTGCGCATTTTCCTTTAAAAACCAAGGAGGAATTCCATCCGGACCATACGCTTCGTCTGCCTTCAACCCGCTAGTTGCCTTTCAACTCCACTAGTTGTGATGTTTATTGTTGCAATAGTCGGAATAGGGTTCTCGCCAAGGTGTGGGATATTCTCTGTTTCTTCCTTGTTAAAAACACTGGAAAATTGGCTATTTAGCACTTCGGCCTTAGCTCTCGGTTCGGTAAACACTTCATTTCCAACTTTGAGATCTTGGTTATCCGTGCTTTTCTGATTATGATGATGGGTACATTTATTTACCAGCCGGTTTTGTTGCTTTGTCACTCAGCCTGTAAACTCAAAGATAGATCGAAGGTTTTGATTTCTACGAGTGACTAATTGTCTAAATCATCAGCATGAAGGCTCCCAGAAGAGAGCGAACCTGCTGCGAACGTTAAGTTATTTTTGGCTCAGGATGATAAAAAGTTATTGCTATTGGCAAGTACAATTGTTTCAATTTTATGAGGTTCACTATCTATGTTGCGATCAGTGTGTTAGTGTTGAGGATCTTCTTGGAACTTGAATATGTTTACCAATATAGTGCCTTAAGTGTCGCGACATAATAACACAAGATCAACCAACATGATGCAATTAAAGGATACTGTTTTGTTCTTGATGGTGTTCGTAATACTGCAAAGTGGCGGGAAATAGGTATGCAATGCAAATAGTTGCGTAACAATATACTTCAAAGAGAGGGCAAATTTTTCGTGTCATTTGTAATAAGGCTGTATTTACTTTATGTCGCAAGATAATTTTTTTAAGCAGAGCGCCTAAAAAAATGGTCGATTACCAATCGGCCGTTATTGGTATTTTGCGAAACAAGGCATCTAGCGAGAACAGTTTTCGACTGGAGAGGGAATAATTTTTTGTCGCGTCTGTAAGCCCGTCTTTGCTTTATCTAGCAAGATAATTTTCTTAAGCGGAGCGCCTAAAAAACTGGTCAGCAAGCCTTGTTTCGTCGATTATCAATCGGCCGTTATTGGTATTTTGCGAAACAAGGCATCTAGCGAGAACAGTTTTCGAAGAGAGGGAATAATTTCTTGTCGCGTCTGTAAGCCTGTCTTTGCTTTATCTAGCAAGATAATTTTCAGAAGCGGAGCGCCTAAAGAAATTGTCTGCGAAGCTTGTTTCGTCGATTACCAATCGGCCGTTATTGGTATTTTGCGAAACAAGGCATCTAGCGAGAACAGGTTTCCAAGGGAAGGAATAAATTTTAGTGGTATCGTCAACTCGGTGAACGGTAATTTCCTTATCGATTAAATTTGTTTCGTTTCGTTTCGCGGAATACCGTAAGCCAATCTTGCGTCTAACTGGCTTTTTCCCTCTGCATGCCAAGTTCACTTCAAAGAGAACCATATCGTGATCGCTTATTCCCGGGATTACCTTAACATTGTTAATGATATTGACGCTATTTGTCAACACAAGATCGAGAATGTTGTCATCCCTAGTAGGTTCTTTTACTAGTTGGGTAAGTCCGTGTTCATCGATGATTTCAAGCAGCCGTTCAGAATTTAAAGAGCAATTTGTTGGTTCAGGATAGTTCCATTTGAGGTCCGGGGCGTTGAAATCTCCCGCCACGATTACGTTGCTTGTATTTAATCTATCGCCTAACCTGAAATAAGATGAGTCAAGTTCTTGTAGACTGTTTATATCGGTCTTGTTTGGGCGATAGAAAGAGGCGAAGAATAAAGATTTTGATCTCTTGTTTTGAATCTGACATTGGGTCCAAATAATCTCACAATCCGTGTTCAAATCATCGCGATGAGTAACGATAATATCTTTCTTCACTGCTTGGAAAACACCACCATGGTTGTCAGATATGCGATCTTTCCGATAGATGTTGTAGTTATCTGGAAAAATTTCGCTGCTCTTGATATCTGGATATAACCATGACTCATTGCCAAGAATTATATCTGGTTTGTATTAATCGACGATTGCAGCAATATCGGCGACTTTGTTCTTAATGCTTTGACAATTTACGGCAAGGCAAGTCAATTTGTATTTAGCAACTTTCGACCGGCGTTCTTGTTTGTTATTGAAATTCACGCGGACATTTTGCGAAGTCGTACTATTTGCGATGGAAGCTTCCTGTAGTGGCTGAAAAGAGTTTGATGAAACCAGGGAAGCAATAGAGTCGTTAAAGAATGAGTCTGAAAAATTAGGAAACCCGCATTGTGGACATATCCATGTGAGTGAAGTATTGGCAAGAATTTCATACATTGACAAGTCGGCATTTCTGCACTTGGCGTGGTACCAAACATCACACATGTCGCATTTTATCCCCTTCTGGCTGTTCTTTACGGGCTTAGTGCATTCACCACAAGGTTGCTTGTATCGAGGTCCCGGGTTCAGCTCGATGTTTTCACTCAGCAATAGCAGTGAAAGCAGTAATCGCCTAGATGGATTCCTTGCGGTCGATTTGAAGATGGTCGAGCGAGCGAGTTCACTTCGGCAACGATTCACCGCTTCCAAACCTGCTCGAATGGGTCGTTTTAAGAGCAAGGTTAAATTCAAACCAAAGTCGATACTCTTATTTTGAGATTCATATAGGTTCGATATTGCCAAGACTAAATACGTGCCAGCCAGGAGTAAGGTCACAGCAGCAGGATAAAGACGAGTCACCGCCATGCCATGCCATGCGTCATTCGCTTATTTCCAATAACGAATTTATTTATTATTCAGTTATGTTTTGTTGCTGGTGATATAACACTTTTGTAGCAATGATCTCACCTTAAAAAACCACCCAGGAGGGTTTAATAAAACCCTGACATTTTTCAGATACTATTTTGATACTTCTGGTAGAAATATTTTGGACACGTTTCAGTAAAAAGAAACTCTACTCGGCACAGTTTACCTTCTTGAGGGCCCTACTAGACACATACATGTAATAGTGGACTCATATTGATACTTTTATAAAATCCAAGGTGTTTATTTCAATCAAATTTTGGTCTTTTACATTTTGTAGACTTAATTAGTAGACTCAATTAATCAAGAAACTTATGATACAAATAAAATTAACCCAAAGTTCATCAAAGAAACAGCTGAATTGGGTAACTGTATAAGACAACTCACTCCTTATTTTACTTATATATTTAATGGCATTGCTTTTGATGGATAACAATCATATTGATTACAACTAATGAAAAACCCTAGGGATGGGACTGGATATCAACTTCTTTACCCCATTAAGGGTCACTGAAGAGCAAGCATACTTTTGGCTAATCCTCTGTACCACAAGGTTCATAATCATAGAGTTTCCATACTTGAGCTGGTTTGCCAAAATAACTTTCATCACAATCTGCCTTGTGCCACCATACAATGGCAAACACATGCTGATAGAATTCTCCATTAATTTTTATACTGTGCAAAATATAGGAATTGACTATTCCAGGTCGGCTCGGTGCAGAGAAGTCAATTGTTCATTCTTTCAAATGACAGTGGAGATGCATGTTTGGGGTTACATACTTTTTGCCATAGAGTCGTTCAAATGATTCCCCAAACTTCACAAACAAAAGATCTGCTTTGATAATGTCAGTCTTGCAAATAACTGGTGAACACAGCTATTGGCAAGCGAGAACAAATGTCTGCCAACACCTTACATGGCTATCTGGTAAGAAACTCTTTAAACAAAACATAGAATAAATCAATGTACAGTTCTTCCACTGTGATGCAGTGTATCCACCATAGTTCGAAGCAATTCTGTGCGGAAGGCGCCCAATTCCTGTTCCAACATCAAGTGAGTTAATCTTGTCTTCTAACATCTTCAGGTCTTTTTTGGTTAACAAATTTCTTTTGACCCAGAGTTTAAAAACATGTTTTGCAGTTCCCAGGAACAAATTGTGCATTGAATCTATGGCCGTAAACCTTATGGCATCAAAGTATTCCAGCTGCAACAGAAAACTATAGTAAACCCCATACTTTGTAGCTAGTTCCTCCTGTTTACTTTGTGTTGGCGCTTTTCTGCTTGCCGAGAAAGTTCGCAATTATCCCTGCCTCTACGACAAATCCAGGCTCAGATGATTTCTAGGTTACAAGTAGTTACTAGTCACTGTTAGTACTGGTAAGTGGAGATTCACAAGTCTCGGAAATAATGCAGCCGTGATAAAAACATTGTGGGTAAAAAAGTATCTGGCATCAGCAGAACAGCAAAATCAGCAGGGGAATTTCGTCTTCCGCCATTCTCTCTGTTTTTTTTTAATAAATCAGCAATTAAAGAATTACTGGTTTAAATATTTTTGTTTACAGCAAGACTTTAGAAAGATGTACAAAGTCCTGAAAGAAAATGAAACATTCAAGCCTGGTTTCATTTTGGATGAGAGGTAATCATGGTCGTTAATTTTGTAACCTGCAATCAGCTGTGTTATTTTTTAAGAGGAAAACAGGAAGACTTGATCCAGTTGCCATGCACCCCCTGACTTACACTGACTATCAAACGGCTGTTGGCGTTAATTTCAGGACTCATTCCCTTAGGTGTATAAAAATGCACAATAATTTGGTTGTACACGTACAAAAACCTATATTAAACTTTGCCCTGTTTAACTAAAAATTTGTGTGGAAGAAGGGTGAGCTTGTGCTTACGTAAAAATGACAAGTTATTTCTATAACAAGTTTTGAGTGAGCTTACAGGGCATTTACTGAAACTGTGGCTACTCAGGCAATGAAAAACAATCAGATAGCAGAAATGAAACAATAGATTCCAACATTTTCAATCCAGCCAATCAAATGACCTATTCAATTCAAATCCAGCCAATCGAATGCCCTACGTTATTCAAATACGGCCAATCGAATGTCCAGTACAAAACAATAAAATCTCTGCTTGTTCGTTGTGATGCCTACATGACTACAGTGTCGCTTATCAATAAATTGTCGAGTTTAAACCATTAGTTGGAATCTGTTGTTTCAGTTCTGACATCTGATTGGTTTCATTGTCTGGGTGGCCCCAGTTTCAGCAAATGCACTGTAAAATGCAGAACACTAAGATTTGCTTTTCACCTTAAACACATTATTACACTATTAAGGAAGTTGAAAGGCCAATAACTAAATCAACCAATCCGATTGCTCCAGTGCCAGTGCAATTATTTTATATTTCTAAATATCAGACTGAGAAGATACTGTCCTGAATGATCTTGTGCATGATTTTTGTGCAGTAATACCTTACAAAAGTTGAAAATAAAGCTGTCTTAAATGAGAAGCCGTCTGATAATGTACATGTACCTCAGATGGTTTGTAAATTGTATCTATTGAAATAAATTTCCAGTTGACCTCGCTTGCTGGAGAGACATTATATTGGCCCTCGGTCTTTGCTGCCAAGACCTGGCAGATATTATTATGTATTAGTGTGTACATTGTATAATTATCTCCATTTATTGAAATGTTTCTTTTCCCACAGATTCACATCAGAGGAAAATCAAAATGTCACAAAGGCAGTGATTGAAGCAGTAGTGGGTGATTATTGTGGAGTTGATAAATGTCCCTGGTCCACAGCTGAGTTAAAAAGTAGGTGCCAAGAATTTGAGTGTTCAGTGGTCAAATTACATTTACCATTTGGCCCTTCAGTTCGAAATGTCCATATTATTTTACAAAGAATTTAATTGTACCTTTTTTTCGGCTTCCTCACCTCTAATTGTGTCTATTTGTCGAGGATAATACATGTAAATAATCATCCTTCTTATAAGCATTCTGTTTTTATATCTTATCTCTCTTTCTCTATACATAAAAGTATTTAAGACCCCACCCCCTGTTAACCATTCTTGAATTGCATAAGTCCTGCCACCTGTACATGTGTTATAGAGGTCTATAGTATATGTTACAGTATTATTAATAGTAAATGTGTTACCATTTTTGAATGACTAAATGAGTGGTGTTATAATAACATTATTATTATTTCTTTGATGGAAGGTGCTGCTGCAACTTATTTTAAGAGTTCGCACGATTCTTCAAGTAGAGCTACAACTGGAAAGTTAGAAAAACATGACACCCTCTGTAGGAGACAAGGGAAAAGGAGGAGAGATGTAAGTTTTTCCATTATGATTATCAGCATCATACAACTCTGCTTCGTGGAGTACAAATATCACACACAACATATTTGTACTCTCCTCGTTCTTTCTCTTCCCCCTGCCCCCTCCCTCTCCTTTCCCCCACGACGGCCATGTGAAAGATGTTAAACATTGGCAAGTCAGAATTTTGGGAAAATATAATGTTGGATAATAAATCTCCTATCAGACATTTTAGTGTGTAGTATTGCTGTAAATTTTTACTTCTCATTTGTATTTGGCTTGCCCTTCTGACCCACCAAAATACTGCCTGACTCATAAAAATATGCTGCAATACTACACATTAAAATGTCTATTAAGATAGATCTATTATTACTGTGATGTGACTTTGTTGTGGTTCAATTGTATCCTTGGTTCAAATTTTATTCTTCTTGGTTTTTGGGTATGGTGACATACTTGAATGAGTTTCACAACACAACACAATGTCCCCAGCCAGGGCTCAAACCTGGACTGCTTGCTCCGGAGTCTAGCCATGAGGCTAACATACCTCCCAGTATTTTATGGTAATCCTGCCATATATTTTATTTAAAAGCTATGATATTTTCATTTTCTGCCCAGAAAATCCAGAGGAGACTTTCTTTTTTGAAGGGCATGCCATGGTCTGTGGAAATCAAGAAGGCAGTCGGCAGCATGGATTACACAAGTTCAGGTGAGTCTGACTGGTCAGAAGATGAGAACGGCGAATTACGACATTCTGGCTTTCTTGTGAAAACGTTGCCATGGGAACGGACTAGCTTAAAAAATGCAAAACAATGCCTTGATGAAGCCTACATGCCTGGGCTTAACCAGCGAGCAAGACAAAATCTTGCCATCAGAAGGGTTCATCATCTGCCATCTACACGACATCCACCCACTGAACCACTAGAGTGGGCAGTAAGGGTGCTTCCCACCACCAGACCTGCAATGCCTTCTTCTGGAAGTTCACCTGGTGCCACACCTGCAGCAACTTCCCCTGGCATCAGACCAGCAACAACTTCCCCGAGCATCAGACCAACTTCCCTCAGTACCAGACCTGTAATACCTTCCATTGGTGTTAGATCTACAACACCTTCCCCTGGTACCAGATCTGCAATGCCTTCCACTGGTACCAGACCTGCAACATCTTCCACTGGTACCAGACCTGTGACATCTTCCACTGGTACCAGACCTGCAACACCTTCCACTGGTACCAGACCTGCAACACCTTCCACTGGTACCAGACCTGCAACATCTTCCACTGGTACCAAACCTACAACATCTTCCACTGGTACCAGACCTGCAAAATCTTCCACTGGTACCAGACCTGCAACACCATCCACTGGTACCAGACCTGCAGCACCTTACACTGGTACAAGACCTTCCAAACTTTTACCTGGGAACAGATCTGAAAACACTTGCTCCCTCCACCAGTACCACATGTGCAACTGCAACACCTCTCAGCAGCCGGACTGCGAGACCTTCACAGAGCACCAGGCTACATCTTTCTTCCAACAAAAAGAAGTCGAAAAAGAACACTTGTCAAAGGTCACCTGAATATTGACTTAAGTGATAAACACTGTTGTGCACAAACTTTTATCCTTTCTATTTGTTCCAGTTAAGATTTAGAAGTCATGCCATGGACAGCAAAAAGTAGATGATTTGCAGTGATTATTTTGACAAATTCAAAATTTCATTTTTTTTTTTAAATTAATTGTTTGTACCTTTGTAACCGTACTTGTGGGAGTAAAATTAAGCTATGCTCATTGATGATTATTTTATTTTCATAATCCTGAGAACATGACCAAGTAATAACATTTTCAGTTGTGATGATTCCGTAATTTTCAGTAACGGACGTATTTTTAATAAATGGAGTAATGAAACAGAGCTGACACCACTTTGTAACAGATTTATTAAAGGAATTGGTTGAGCTCTCTGCCTTTTAAGACGAAAAAGCTCATGAAAATTCTCCCCTGTCTTCATAAAATATTTGAGCTGACTCTTGATCGATTTTTTAGCTTCCTTCACATCAGTAGCAGGATAAAGTCGGGTTTGGGAGCGTGATACTGGTGAACTTTGTCAAAAGAAAACTTAATGCTCTGTAAAGTAGCGTAAAGTAACCTTTACAGTGCCTTTAAGCTGGATTTACGCTTTTGTTTAAAATCGACTTTAAGACAAACTTACGCTAACTATACGTCAACCGGTAAAATGTTCTTTTACGCAACTTAATTAAAGGTAGTGTAAAGCACCACTTTACGTTTCGTGAAGTTAGCGTAAAGTCGCGTATTTCCAAACTTTACGTCACGTTTACGTGGCCTTTATGCCAACGTAAATTTGCTTTTTTCATGCTGCGGATGTTGTTAGTAATACATTTCGAATTCCTAGCTTAAATGCGCAGCAAAAAACTGGAATTAGGAAAATAGTTGACGAAAGAAAGGATGTATTTGTCAATCTTCCTACTGGTTTCGGGAAATCTCTCCTGTATCAAGCACTACCACTCGTGTTTGATCTTACCTCACAAGAGCCTGGTCATGTCGTCGTCGTTGTCTCACCATTAGGGAACTTAAGCATCGACGACGAACTGGACGACGACGACGTTTCATATCCGTGAAAGACTGGGGAGACGGTTTCGCTTTCGGCGGGAAAACTAAACGTTAAGCAGCCGTTCTTAAAAAAGACGACGAAATTTTCTGTACCTGCGATAATTAATGAAAATTTTCTGCCTTTATGCGGGTTTATGGCTTTTAGGGATGTCCGTAATTTTCTTCTTGTAAGCCGTGCCGATGGTATCATCGATGATGAAGAATCTATTGTGCTTTACGACCTTTATTCTTCGAGAGATCCGGATTTTCCATACGATCATTACACAGCTTTCGACCTTGATGCGCTCGATCAGAAAGTGAAGCAGAGTTTCGTTTTTGTAAACGGGATGTACGAAAGTTATCCAACGTTCTGCAGATTCCAGACACCATAATCTGCGATCAACGGTCCATTTGTGACGGCATTGAAGGTCTTTGCATACTACTGAAGCGAATGTCTTACCCGTGTAGATATGGAGATATGATTCACAGGTTTGCTAAACCCGTGCCAGTTCTGAGTATGATTAATAACCACATGATTGACTACATTTATGATACTCATGGACATAAGGTACTGAACTGGAATCATGAAATTCTTAGTCCTGTTAACCTCCAAATGCATGTTAATGCTATAACAGCTATGGGTGCTCCACTGGACAACTGCTTTGGATTCATTGACGGGACGGTAAGACCTATTTCACACCCGAAGACCAAAGAATTCTTTACAATGGCCATAAGCGGGTACATCCCTCAAGTTTCAAAGCATAGCACTGCCAAATGGTATCATAGGAAATCTGTATGGCCGGGTTGGTAAGTAACAGCCAATATAACTGAATTTGAACTTCAAGCATTCGGAATGCTTAGGGTGTACTTAGTTTCTTTAATGAACT